>JAJPUD010012662.1:0-18289 GCA_023553655.1 Myrmecobius fasciatus | reverse complement strand
TCTATCTATCTATCTATCTATCTATCTATCTATCTATCTATCTATCTGTCTGTCTGCCTGTCTGTCTATCTATCTATCTATCTATCTATCTATCTATCTATCTATCTATCTATCTGTCTGTCTGTCTGTCTGTCTGTCTGTCTGTCTGTCTATCTATCTATCTATCTATCTATAATGTCTATTAGGTCCCTATTTTAATCCCAAGCTTCAACTACCAAACTCTGTGATTTGACCTAGAGCATATAGAAAATAATCCCATGCCTGAAAATAAAGATTTTTTTCATACAGTATCTATGCAAAAAGTTTCTACATTAGCAATTCTATACTGATTAAGCTTTTGTCAAAAACTAGGCTCTTTCCCTTCTCCTAACATTCAAATATAATGCTTTCCTCATAAGATCAGCCTTTGAATAAGACATTGCTTATTTTATCAGGACAAACATCATTACCTTTTGCAGAAAGTTGTGACAACATACAAATGTATGCAAAACATTTACATGTATTAACAAGTATATGCATTTCCATTGTCTAATGTGTATATACTTATTTTACTTATGAAAAATGAAAGGAAAATCATATAAAATTTGATTGCTTTTTCTTTTGGACAGAGGCCTTCAAGAAAAACAAAAGGAAGAGAAGGCAGAGATTTTGAAATATTCCTTTATTAATACATCTATATCTAAGAAAGCTACAAAAAAAGCAAAATGTGTAACTGTATCTTAAGTGATAATAATAGCTCACAGTTGTTGTTTTTCAAAATAGTAAATAGCAAAAGCAATATTTGGGGAGGAGAACTTTGTTATTTATGCAGAGTCACAGCTTGCAGAAACATACTTTTTGAAAACAGGACAAAAACCTCAAAATTGAGGAAGCAATGGAGCTTATGGTGGTTTTATACATTAATTTTGCATTCTGGTTTTATATTACAAGCATTTTCAAATTACCACCATCCTGTGAGAACTCTCATATGATAGCATAACAATTAAGCAAAAATGCTAATATAGTAACCTCATATGAAAGTTCATGTAGCATTCCACACCTGTATATACCAACCAAAATTTTTTTGAAAGTTTTAAACATTATCTGAAATCCATTTTCTATTACTTCCATCTCCACTCCATTAAAAAAGAAAATTAAAATAAAAATTCCATGTATAGACAAATTCCATGTGTACTTGTCAATACATGTGTGTGTAGTCAATATGTGTATATAAACATATACACACATATGCATATCTATATGTATGTATATTGTGTACAACTCATTATGCACCCAACATTAATCACTCCTTTTTAGGAATTTTAGATTATATTTTGTCATTAATCCTCTGGAATTATAAATGGTCATTGCATTGATAAAGTTCTTAAAACTTTTCCCCAGGAACCAGTTTCCTTTCTTATCTCAATTTTATTCAGTTTTATGATTTTATTTATGCAAAACCTTTTCAGTTTTATTTGATCAAAATGATCTATATTATCTTTTATGATCATTTCATTCCCTGGCTAGTTATGAAAATGTTTTCTTAGCTATATCCATGAAAAATATCTGATGTGGTTGTCTTTTTTTTCCTTCTATTTTTAAAAAAAACACACCTTTGGATATTTGTCACCTGTATGATTGTATCATTGTTTCATTAGTTTTCTAATTCTTCTTCCTCTCCCTAATACCTTCCAAGTTGTGACCTGGCCTAAATATCACTCTCAGATTGATCTCCTAATAAAACAGTTCAATGCAATTAAAAAAAAAAAAACCAAACAAACTTGTATTTGCAATCAGAAATCCAAGGTTATCATACTATTTCAGATAGGGCTTCTTGTGACTATGGGAGAGTTGCCAGACTTCTTTAAGGTATTCTTAGTTTCCCTATCTGTAAAATTAATACTTTGTATCAAATGATCTTGTGTCCTTTATACATTTAAACTCTAAAATTCTATTGCCATTTTTTCTTTTTTTTTTTTTTGCATTTTATACTCCTGCCCAAAAACTTTCAATTGAAACCTATTACCTATAGAATAAGTCAATATACAAGACTTGCTATGGTATGTACACAACTTGTTTCCAAAACTATCTATTAAGACAGCTTGTGGTATAATGGAAAGATCTTTAAACCTGGAGAGAAAAAGAACTGAGTTCAAAACTGGCTGCAAATAATAAGTGTGGGACTCTGGGCAAGCCACTTACCTTTGACCCATCTCAGTTTTCTGAAGTGTAAAATGGAGACAGTAACAGGATTGTCATGAGGATAAAAAGAGATAATATTTGTAAAATCATGTAATACAATGTCTAACATATAGTAGGTGATTATACAAAGGCAATGAAGAAAAGTTCTCCCCCAATAATCACACTTTTTGATCCCTTGAATTTGAACATGACGTATAATTTTTTTTTCTGTTTTTTGTTTTGTTCTGTTTTTGTCCACATCCTAACATATCTTTAAGTCCTAACATATCTTTAAGGCATAGCTTGCTTACCCTTCTTTGCTTTATACACACATCATTTATCCCTAGTCATGACTGGTCTCTCAATTTATAGAGCAATTAAGGTTTATACTACTAATTTTATATTGAGTCTGTGTTCAATACTACACTATTTTGTCTTCTTTACTTAAAATATAGTATACTCAAAATTGAGAATCAGGTCATAGTCACAGTTCCCCACCATCAGAATATCAGCACTTTAGTGGACAGAAATTTTAATTTCTGTCTTTGTATCCTTGGGATTTAGTACAGTGCCTTGAACTTAATTGGCAATTAATAGATGCTTCTTGTTGAATTTTTCACTGTAGTTGTCATGACTTCATGTGATATTCCAACTTTATTTCCACAAGTATTTCTGAAGTATCTATTAAGTACAAAGTATTATATGGAACACTGTAATTCATTCATTTAATATTTCACTACTACATGCCAAGTACTTGGAGAGACATTAGGGATACAAAAATAATAAATAATTTCTTCCCTTATAGTACTTACATTCTATATATGACAAAAAGACAGTAAGTATCCAAGTATAAGGAGAGGCACTGATCCTCTCCAGTGAGCAAAAGAAATTCCCAGCTTAGAAACTCTACCAATGCAAGTTTGAACTTTCTCTACATCTTGTAATAAAGAGTTGCCTGGAGCACTGAGAAATGACATATTTAGTACTATCATAAACAGTGCTTGAACTCAAGTCTTCCCAGCTCAGAGTCTATCCAGTACATAACATTATTTTTCAAAAAAAAAAAAGAAAAGAAAAGAAAAGAACATTATTTTTCAAATGTAAATATACAGCATGAATAAAGGTAACCTTAGGACGGAGAGAGCACTAATGATTGGGGGAGGATATTCATCATGATATCAATTAATAAACATTTATCAAGTGTCTACTTACAATATGCCAGGCGCAATGCTAATCTCCTATAGGACCATACATTTAAAGTAAACTTTGCAGAAACCTAGGGATTCTAAGAGGTAAAGGTGTGTTATATGTCAGGTCAAAAAAAAATCTCAAATCAAGATTTTGCAAAAAGTAAAACTATTAGTTTTTTTAAACTATTGCCATTATAAATAATAGATTAAGTTCCTGGGGTTATCATATTGAGCCAATGCTACCTAAAACAAGGAATGGTACAAAGGAAATGATTGAAGTATATCAATTTTTCTCTTTACCTAGATGGGAAGACTTAGGGGCTTGTGTAATGTTTGCAAAAATGCAAAAGTCTATCAAGTAGAAAAGGAAATGGATTCAGAATGTGAGAGCTAAAAGAGTCTTTAGAAATAATGTAGTCCGGACTCCACTTGGCTTGAAAGGAAATAATTAGAACAATTTTGTGTAAATTATAGGTAGGTTGATTTTAACTCAATATAAAAGACAATTATCTCATAGAGCTAATCTGAAAATAAAATAGTATGTTTCAAAAAGTGGTGAGCTCTCCGTTATTAGTGGTATTCAACCAGACACCTCATTGTTAGTGAGGATTTGTTTAATATCAGTGAATTCAGGTATAGGATTCTCTAATCTAAGTCATACAAGGATTTTTGATGTAAGAGTTTGTAGCCCACATTAAGCAACTTTGATGTCAACTAATATTTTAGTGCTTTAAATATGCAATTCTCAATTAATGCTGAGGATATTTGTTAAAATATTTCTATCTTTATTTACATGGAAAAAAACTATAGTTTTTTTATGGAAGAATAATGAAGTGGGTGTGTTTTTTAAAGTGAAATTATAAATCAGTGATGATTTAATCTTAATAGCTGCCTTCTCCATTAGAGATTCTTAGCCATGAAATTAAAATGGACTCCTGTGCCCAGGGCCTAAAAGAAATAAGAGTGAGCCTAAAATGAATGAAATCATGGATTTTTCTTATGGCATTAATAAGTTTCAAGTCACCCAACCATAGAATGCTTGACTGTTTTTAATGGTGAAGTTCCTCAAAGCAGAAGATAATTTCATCTTTTCTTTTCTTTTTAATGTCTTCAGAGACTAGATGTGAATGAAGAAGGAATTATTGCTTTCACATCTTAGGCCCACTATAAATTATTTTCTTTTGGCCTTAATCTCTTTTAAGTAAAACATATCTAGATCATATCTGGACATTCTAAACCTGTTTATCTTCATCATTGTCTTCTATTTTAGCAGCTTACTATATATCTTTCTAATGTTTGCAGTCATTCCAGGGTTAGCCTTGTTTATCATGTCTGTTTTTAATGTAGCCCTGCTAGTGGAAAAAAAGTTTTCTAAACAAAATAAATATTATGCTCTGCTTTTTGTAAAACGTCATGACCAAAACACAAAAAAAGTAAAATATTCATGAAAATTCTTATTTCCCTCAGGTCTGGCCAGTGTAGGATGCTTAGAAAGATAACTCACCAAACAAGGGAACTGTATCACAGCACAGATTATCACAGAACTTAAAAACAAAGGCAGTTGACATTAATAATTAATTGAGGAAAAGTTCCCTGTGGAGGCTGAGATGAGCTATAGGCACAGTGTCTAAAAATGCTTGACTAACTGATCATTAGTTATGTTCTGTATCAGAAAAACAGATATAAATATATTTTATCTACCCTAGTTTTTCTAACCCAATCATTTGTCTAATGTATTAAGTGATGCTCTCCCAATTCCCCATGAGTAAGGATCATCACAAATTAGAGGTTGATACTTTTTACATTATACTTCTAGGGAGTGATCTGAATAAATGAAATATTAAAAACTTGTTTTGCTATTTTCTTTGTAATTTTGGCATTGTGTATTTAATGCTTGGAAATATAAACTGTATTAGTTGTTACAATATTTAAATAACAATCAGTCTTTTTTTTTTACCTTAAGCATTCTGAGGTTTTATATGCTTTTGTATGCCCTTTAAATATCACTTTGTTTTTTGTGAATTATTTCTTTTATTTCTGAAACTTGTCTTCTATCTCTATAGGCTGTACTTTAATGAAGAAACGTCAAAGCTGCTAACAGTTACACAAACTGGGACTCAGGAAGACCCTAGTGACCAAGGATGGGGTCGTCATGGAAACTAATTCTGTTTCTGTCAATCACTGGGTGTCTTTCAGGTAAAAAGCCTTGCATATTTTATGACTCTAAGTACAAAGTTGTAATGAGGTATTAAATGTCCTGCAGAAACTACATCTTTAAGTGATGATATAAATTCATATCACTAAATATATCTATGGATATAATAAAACTCTAGTGTTTATAAAGCAAACTTTATACAAAATTAAATAATGCAAGGTACTTAGGAAATGGAATGTTATAGCAATGTTAATAAAATGAGTACACACCTCATTGACTTTCATTTACAATCCAAGCCATTGTTAGTCTTCTCAAGACTCAATAATATCCTTATTTATCATTTGTAACAGCTAATTACAAAATTGTCTCATTACAATGGTAAATTCTACCCCTTTGAACAAAGTGCTACTTTGACTCAACTCAAGCTATAGGGGGATCACTTAATTGTCTCATTTTTATAAGTATCAAAATGTATTAAACTTGCTTTTCTGAATTTCTCTTTTTCTGCTAAGTCAATCTTAATGTTTTAAATCTTGGTTCTGCAATGTTACATTTTTATGTTGTTATAAAGTAATTTTTATAGACTGATATCATAATATTCAGAATTATTTTCCCAGTTCCTTTTGTCTTTGTTTTAAATTCAGTGTCTAGAAATCAAACCTTGATTATTTTAATATTTGATACATAATACATGTGACTTAATTAGTTTAATACAATGTATCTTCTGTGAGTAACATTCAAAATGTAAACTTGTTAAAAAAAAAAAAAAAAAAAACCTTGGGCCTCTAAAAGAGAGTATGAACTGGGAATAGCATTGAATGTTTTTTTTCCCCTAAAGGAATAGTTTAACATTTTGAATGAAATATTTATTGATTAAAAGTTGTATTGGAATATGAATTTCAATGCTAACCAATTTTTACAAATGGAAAAAAATAATAATGAATTAAAAATGACTTTCTTATTAATGTTGGCTACTGGTACCTGGAGAATTTTAAATAGAGAATGATGAATAGGCAGTGACCTCTGTGGAAGTTCTAATGGGCCTATGGGCATTCATGGCTTTTAGTTATTGATACATTGATTCTTATGTCTATTTTAACTGGAAAACTCCCTGACTTTACCTTGACACATTTATAGTATTAAAAGTACTCATTCTGCATACCCAGAATTGAAGGTACCTGGGAGCTTTTGAGGAAAATGTTTCAGTGCTCATGTTCAAATGGCAAGACAATTCCCTAGACCTCCAAATTAGACATTAATTCTTTTTTTATTTTTTTTCTCTCAGGAGTTTCACAGTATCTTTTATTCTGTCATGTTCTCTCTAACTCTCCTATTATCTCTTTCTCCTGGTCTTAGAATACTTATATTTCTTGTATTAGGGATTATCTTATCACTTCACATTTATTTTCTATTCTGCATTTGGTAGGGATTAAAAACTAACTCAAGTTCATTCAGAGAACATTGCTGTCCTAAGGTATTAGTGCAAACTGTATGTCTTCAGAAGAGCCTTCCAGTTTCATCCAAAGAATCATCATTCCTCTGTGGACCAATCTGATATAAAGTAGAATCTCATCAGCTTTCAACTTTTACTTACTTCTCTATCTCCCAAATATTTAGCTGCGTTATCTGAAACTGGAAAACTCCCAATTCATTCTCATACTTACTATCTTGTTCCAGCAGAACCAAGATTATTTTTCACCTATAAAAATGGATTATAAAATATTGGGATAATAACATGCATCTAAACTTTAAGTAGCCCACCAATCTATTAAATTCTTGTATAAGCCAAAAATGAGATACCTGTCAATTGAAAAAGAGAATAGCAACTGAAACTGTAATTTCAGTGGTTTAGGGAACTTGTAAATGAGGAAATTTTACACCTTTTTTGCAACTTGTAATCTTAGTTAATTGCCTAGAGTATTGATAGGTTAAGTTACTTGCTTGTTGTCACACACATACTGTCTTATACAGTATCTATAAGAGGAATCAAACTCATACCTTGCTATCATGTCTCTATTATCTTTCTGTCTATAATCAATACTCCATACATCTGTCAAAATCATCTTTCTAAGGAACTTGTCTGAATTATGTTGCTCCTTTGCTCAAAAACTTTCTGTGGCTCCTTATTCCTTATAGAGCAAAACATAACTTTCTTTCTAAATAATATTTAATTGTTTAATAATTTCATTAGTTTCCAATTACATATGAAAACCTTATAATAATCATTTAAAAACTTTTGAGTTCCAAATTCTCCCCCTACTTCTTGCTACCATTTCATCCTTGAGAAAACAAGTGATTTGATATCAATTATAAATGTTATGTCATATCAAACATATTTTCATATTATCAATGTGAAAGAAAACACATGAAAAAAAATTGTGTGCTTTATCAGTTCTTTCTCTTAATATGGATAGGATTTTTCATTATGAGTCCTTTGGAACTGAGTGAGATCATTGTCTTGATTAAAGTAACTAAGTCTCACAATACTATTACTCTGTATAACATTTTCTTGGTTCTGCTCATGCCACTTTGTATGAGTTTATATAAATCTCAGATTTTTCTGAAACCATCCTGTTTGTCATTTCATATAGTATATAATATTGCATTGATATTGCATTGCAATTACATAACATAACTTGGACAAGCATTCCACAATCAATAGGTCGCCCCTCAATTTCCAATTTTTGCCACCCCAAAAAGAGCTGTTATAAATATTTTTATTATAAATATTCAAATAAGTTCCTTTCTCTTTTGTAAAACGTTTTTTGAGATATTGAATAAGTCATATTGATATTTCTGGGTCAAAGGGTATGTATAGTTTTATAGTGATGTGCTATATTGTTCTCCAGAATAGGTTGATTAGTTCACCACCAGTGAATTCCTCCAACAATGCTTTAATATCCCCAATTTTCACATTCCCTCCAGCATTTGTGTTTTCCCCGTCATGTTACCCAAATTGGAAAGTGTGAAGTAATACTTCAGCATTGCTTTGATTTTCATTTCTTTAATAAGTAGTAATTTAGAGAATTATGTATATGTGACTATTGATAACTTTGACTTCTTCTGAACAGTTCCTTTTCATATGCTTTGACCAATTATCATCAAGGAAAGACTCTTATTTTTATAAATTTGGCTCAGAACAACACACACACACACACACACACACACACACAAACACTAAAAATTGAGGTATTTATCAAAGAAACTTACTATAATTTTTTTTTAAGTTTCCTGTTTTACTTCTAATTTTAGCTTCATTAGTTTTGCGTTTTGTGGAAGATTTTTTAAATTATATAGTCAAAATTATCTATTTTATATCCTATAATTCTCTCTTTCTCTCTCGTTTAGTCATAAACTCTTACTATAGCCATAGATCCAGCAAGTACATTTTCCTGTTCTCGACTAATATATTTATGATATCTTACTTTATTTCTATTTCTAAATAATTTATTAATTTTCACCTTATCTTATTCTATATACTGTGTGAGATGTTAGTCAGTGCCTAGTTTCTATCAAATTACTTTCCATTTTTACTAGCTATTTTTCTCAAATGGTGAACTCTTACCCCCAAAGCTTGTATATTTGAGTTTATCAAACATCAGATTACTATAGTGATTTACTGTTGTCCATTGTGTACCTAATCTATTCCACTATCTCATTACTTTATTTCTTACCTGTATCAAATTGTTTTGATGATTACCACTTTGGAATATAGTTTAAAATCTGAAACTGCTGGTTTCCTTCCTTAACATTTTTACTGTTTTCTTTCATATTTTTTACTTCCTGATTTCTTTCATATTTTTGAGTTATTATTTATCTTTTTAGCTCTATAAAATAATTACTTAGTAATTTGATTATTGTGACTTTGAATAAGTTAATTAACCTTGGTAGAATTGTCATTTTTATTTTTTTCTAGTAGATTTATTTATTTTTAATCAACATTGTTTTATGAATCATACTGGAAGAGAAAGATCAGAGCAAAAGGGAAATCCCTGGGAGAGAGAAAAATGAAAACAGAAAAAATAATTGAATATGGTATGTGTTGATTTATATTCAGTTTCATTCATTCTTTTTCTGGATGCAGGTAGCATTTTCTGACCAAAGTCTATTGATATTGCTTTGGGTCACTGAACCACTAACAAGAACCACATCTTTAATAGTGATTATCATACATTCTTATAAATCTTTCCAGGCCTTTCTAAAACTTGCTTGTTTATCATTCTTTATTAAACAATAATATAATATTATTTTCATATACCACAACTTATTCATCCATTCCCCAATTGGTGGGCATCTACTCATTTTCCACATTTTTTGTGACCACAAAGAGAGCTGCTACAAACATTTTTGCATATGTGTGTCCTTTTCCCTCCTTTATGATTTCCTTGGGATACAGACCCAGTAATGGCACTGCTGGGTCAGAGGGTACACACAGTTTTATAGCCCTTTGGGAACTATATCATAGCTCCCAATTGTTCTCCAGAATAGTTGGATCATTTCACAATACCACCAACAATGCATTAGTGTCCACTTTCCCTATATTCCTGCCAATGTTCATGCTTATCTTTTCTCATCATCTGAAAATCATTGTTTTTGCTATATTAATTCAGCCTACACATGGACAGTTAATATTGTTAAGTGTTGTTATCTTCTTAATTATGTGAAAAATGTTTTGTAAATATGATGTAATCCCTGAGCTTGTCTTGGCAGACTCCCAAGTATTTGATATTGTTTGCAATTATTAAAAATGGTATTTCTTCCTAGCTCTTACAGCTGGATTTCACTGGTAGTATATAGAAATGCTGATGAATTATGCGAATTTATTTTGTATCCTGCAATTTTACTGAAGCTGTGTTTCAAGTGTTTTTCTAGTCGACTCTAAAGTTTTCTGTTTACCATTATATCACATGCAAAAATTTATTTGTTTTTTCAATGCAAATTTTTGTACCCTCAATTTCTTGCTCTTGTTTTTTTGTTATGATTAGCATTTCTAGAACAGTATTGAATAAGAATAATATAATGGGTATACCTACTTCACTGCTGATCGTATTGGTAAGGCTTCAAGTTAATTCCCCATTATAAATAATATTTACTCTTCTTTTTAAATGTATATTATTTATCATTTTTTTAAAGATACTACTGATTCCTATTCTTCCTAGTATTTTAATGGACATGGGCATTGCATTTTATCAAAAGCTTTTCCAGCACTTCTTGAGATTTTTTTTTATTGATTTTATTTTGACAATGAAAGTTTTGCTGATAGTTTTCCTCATATTGAACGAGTCTTGCATTACTGATCATTTTGTATAATTGTTATATTGCTGTAATCTCCTTCCTAGTATTTGATTTAAAACTTTTGCGTTCACATTTTTCTTAAGGATATTGGTCTGTTGTTTTCTTTTTCTGCTTTTGCTCTCCCTGATTTAGGTATCAAAATCATATTTGTATCATAAAAGAATGTGGTAGAATTCCTTCCTTACTTATTTTTAAAAATAATTTATATAGTATTGATATAAATTGCTCTTTAAATATTTGGTGAAATTCTCTTATAAGTTTCTAGTCCTGGAAATTTTTTTCCTTAGGGATTTCATTGATAGCTTGTTTAATTTCATTTTCTAAGTCATATTTAAGTATTCTATTTCCTCTTCTTTTAATCTGAGAAGTTTATTTTTTTGTATACATTCATGCATTTCATGTAGATTGTCTGTTTTACTAGCATATATTTGGACAAAATAACACCTAATAATTTCATTTTCATTAGTGGTTCATTAAACTTTTTTATATTTTTAAATTTTTAAAATTGTTAACACACATTGCTTTATGAATCCTGTTGGGAGAGAGAAATCAGAGCAAAAGTGAATAACCATAGAAGAGAGTTAAAAAAAACAACAACAAAAAACAGAAAAAACAAGCGAACATAATATGTTTTGATTTACATTCAGTCTCCTTAGTTCTTTCAATGGCTGCAGATGGCATTTCATCAATGAATTGCAGAGAAAAACCCAGTCTTTCATAGCTGATCATCACACATTCTTGCTGTTACTGTGTACAATGTATTCCTGCTTCTGCTTGTTTCACTCAGCAACAGTTCCTGTAAACATTTCCAGGGTTTTCTAAAAAAAGCTTGTTCATCACTTTTTATAGAACAATAGCATTCCATTACCTTCATAAACCACAGCTTCTTGAGCCGTTCCCTAACTTATAGGCATCTACTCATTTTCCAATTTTTTGCTACCACAGAATTCTTTGCTACAAACATTTTCCCATGTGAGTACTTTTCCCTCCTTTATTATTTCCTTGTAATATCACTGTTGGGTCAAAGGGTATGCACAGTTTGATAGCCCTTTGGGCATAGATTTCTCTCCAGAATGGGTTTATCATTTCCCAACTCCAGTAACAATGCTTTAATGTCCCAGTTTTCCCACATCCTCTCCAACATTTATCATTGTCTTTCCCTGTCATCTTAGCCAATCTCAGAGATATAAGGTGGTACCTCAGAATTGTTTTAATTTGCATTTCTCTAATTAATAGCGATTTAGAGCATTTTTTCATATATAACTATAGATGACTTTAATTTTTTCATCTGAAAATTGTCTCTTCATATCCTTTGACTTTTATCCACTGGGGAATGACTTGTATTCTTAAAAATTTGACACAGTTCTTTAGATATTGGAGAAATGAGACCTTTTTTCCAGAAATACTGGCTGTAGAGATTTTCCCCAGCTTTGTTCTTCCCTTTTAATCTTGTTTCTTTTGGTGTTGTTTGGGCAAAACCTTTTTAATTTAATATATTGAAAGTTGTTTATTTTACCTTTTATTATGTTTTCTAGTTCTTCTTTAATCATAAATGCCTGCCTTCTCCAAAGATATGATAGGTAAATTACCCCTTGTTCTCCTAAATTGTTTATGGTATCATCCTTTTCCCCAAAATCATGTATAATAGTTTGACCTTATTTTGGTATGGGGTATGAGATATGCTAAGTTTCTGACATATTAATTTCCAGTTTTCCCAGCAATTTTTGTAAAATAGTGAAGTTCTTATTCCAGAAGCTGGAGTTTGGAAGTTTATAAAATACTAGATAATAGGCCTTGATTATTATGTTGTGTGTATTTAATCTATTCCACTTATCTTCCATTCTATTTATTAGCCAGTAACAAATGATTTCAATAGCTACTGCTTTATTATATAGTTATAGGTTTGGTACTGCTAAGCCATCATCCTTTATATTTTTTTTCATTAATTCCCTTGATATTTTTGACCTTTTGTTCTTCCAGATGGATTTTGTTATTATGTTTTCTAATTCTATAAATAATGGTTTGTCAATTTGATAGTATGGCACTGAAGAAGTAGACCAATATAGACATAATTGTCATTTTTATTATATTAGGTTGGCCCAACCATGAACAATTGATATTTTTCCAATTCTTTAGATCTGACTTTATTTGTGTGAGAAGTGTTTTGTAATTGTGTTCATATAGTTCTTGGGTATCTCTAGGAGATAGACCCCCAAATATTTTATTTTGTCTACAGTAATATTAAATGGAATTTCTCTTTTTATGGCTTTCTTGTGGTCTTTGTCAGTAACAAATAGAAATGGTGATGATTTCTATGGGTTTATTTTGTGTCCTGCAACTTTGCTAAAGCTGTGAGTTGTTTCCAGTAGGTAGGTTATTGGGATGATTTTCTAAGATTCTCTAAGTATATCATCGTATGATCTACAAATTGATAGTTTTATTTCCCCATTGTATATTCTAATTCTTTTAATTTCTTTTTCTTTTTTTATTGCTAAAGCCAACATACCTAATACAATGTTGAATAACAGTGGTGATAATGTGCATTCTTGTTTTGTCTCTGATTTTATTGGGAATGTGTCCACTTTCTCTCCATTATAAATAAAGCTTGCTGTAAAGCCTTCTTTATCCCTATGCTTTTTAGTGTTTTTAATAGGAATGGGTGCTGTATTTTGTCAAATGCTTTTTCTGAATTGATAGAGTTTATCATATGTTTTCTGTTGGTTTTGTTATTGATATGGTTGATTATGGTAACAGTTTTGCGGATATTGAACCAGCTCTGCATTTCTGGTATAAATCCCACTTGATTATAGGATATTATTGTGCTGATAATTTGCTATAATCTCTTTGCTAATGTTGTATTTAAAATTTTTGCATTAGTTTTTCCTAGTTTAAGAATTTGGCAGAATTACTTCTTTACCTATTTTTCCAAATAGTTTTCATAGTATTGGAATTAATTTTTCTTTAAATGTTTCATAGAATTCACCTGTGAATCAATCTGGCCCTGAAGATTTTTTTTAAGAAGCTAATTAATTTCTTGTTCAATTTCTTTTTTTTAATATGGGAATATTTAAGTAATTTATTTCCTCTTCTGTTAACCTGGGCAATTTATATTTTTGTAAATATTCATTCATTTCAGTCATTATCAGACATGCTGCCATACAGTTGAGCAAAATAGCTCCTAATTATTGCTTTGATTTTTGTATCACTGGTGTGTTTGCCCTTTTTGCTTTTGATGCTGATTTTTTTTTCTTTTTCTGATCAAACTAAACAAAGGTTTATCTGTTTTGTTGGTTTTTTCATAATACCAACTCATTTATTAGTTCAATAGTTTTCTTACTTTCTATTTTATTAATATCTCCTTTGAATATCAGAATTTGTATGTGGCACTTAATTGGAGCTTTTAAATTTTTTCTTTTTCTAGCTTTTGTAGTTCCATGACCATTTCATTGACTGCCTTTTTCTCTTTTATTTATGTAGCTATTTCAAAGTATAAAATTTCCCCTAAGAACTGCTTTGGCTACATCCCATAATTTTTGTTATGTTGTCTCATTATTGTCATTCTCTTGAATAAAATTTTTATTTCTGGGATTTGTTGTTTGACTCATTCATTCTTTAAAATTAGAATATTTAATTTCCAATTGGTTTTTAGTCTATCTTTTCTTGGCCCTTTATTGAATACAATTTTTATTGCAGTGTGGTCTGAAAAGGAAACATTTACTATTTCTGCTTTCTGCATATTGGCTGTGAGGTTTTTATGTCCTAATACATGGTCAGTTTTTGTGAATGCCATGTTTTGCTGAGAAAAAAAGTCTTATTTCTTTCTATCCTAATTAAAGTTTTTCCAACGGTCTATCATATCTAACTTCTCTAATATTCTATTTACCTCCTTACTTTCTTTTTTATTTTTGGTTTGATTTATCACATTCTGAGAGGGGACAGTTGACATCCCCCATTAATATAATTTTACTTTTTATTTCTTCCTGTAACTCATTTTACTTCTCCTTTGAGAATTTGGATACTATACACTTGGCACATAGTACTGATATTGCTTCATTGTCTCCAGTTGTTTAATTGGGTCTTTTTTTGCTTTTACTTTGTCTGAGATCAAGATTGCTATTCTTGCCTTTCTTTCCACTTCAGCTGAAGTATAATACATTCTGCTCTATTCTCTTACCTTTACTTTGTGTGAGCCTCTCTCCTTTCTATGTTTCTTGTTAACAACACATTTTAGGTTTCCACTTTTTTAGTACCCTGTGCTATCTGCTTCAATTTTACAGGAGACTTCATCCCATTCACATTCATAGTTTTGATTATTACTGGTTTATATCCCTCTAATCTATTCAACATTTTATTTGTCCTCTATCTCTTTTTTCCTTTTACTTCCTCTTCTTTCCACTTCAGCTGAAGTATAATACATTCTGCTTTCTTCTGTCAGCTCCCCCCCCCCATATTTTACTTAATCTCTTCTTGTATTTCTCTGTCAAGTAATATAGGTTTCTATATTCAAGTGTTTTGAATATTATTCTCTCTTTGAGCAAATACTGATGAGAATAAAGTTCAAAGGATGCTCATCGCCCACCCTCCCATCTTCCCCTCCACTGTAATAGGTCTTTTGTGCCTTTAGTTCTGGTCTTCTCCTTAAGGAAGTTTGAAATCATTTTATTTCATTGAATGACCATTTTTCCTTTGATGTATTAAGCTTTATTTGGGATATGATGGGTGAGATAATTGATTATTGGTTCCAAGTCCTAGCTCCCATGTCTAATGTAATGATAATTGTGATTCCCCAATATTTGATTTATTTCTATCTGATCACTTGTAGCATTTTTTCCTCAACTTGATAATTCTGAAATTTGAATATAATGTTACTTGAAGTTTTTATTTAGCAAATGCTTTCCTGATTATCAGTGTATTTTTTCAATGCCTAATTTGCCTTACATTTCCAGGATATCAGGAAAATTTCCCTTGATAATTTCTTTAAAAATATTGTCTAGGTCCTTCTTTTGATTATGCCTTTCAAATAGTCCAGTGACTGATATTGTCTCTCTTTGATCTATTTTCCAGATTAGTTATTTTTCCCATGATGTATTTTACATTTTCTTCCATTTTTTTTCATTTTTTTGAATTTGTTTGATTGATTCTTGATGTCTTAAAGAGTCACTAAATTGTACTTCCTCAATTTTTTTCACTTGCTCAGTTCTAACTTTTAAGGTGATTTTTGTACTTTTTTGTACTTTTGTATTTTCTTTTCCATTTGGTCAATTGTACTCTTTAAGAAGTTGTTTTCTTCATTGGATTTTTCTGTCTCCTTTTCTATTTGTGTTTTTTCCTCATTTTTCCACCTGACTTCTTGATTTAGAACTTTAATATTAGACTCTGTTCCCCATGTGGAGTTTAAGGGCACTGTCTCAAACTTCAGGCATATTTTTTCCTTCTGTTTTCATAGCTACTATAGGGGGTTTGAAAGTGTTCAGTGCTTCCAGATGATGAAGTAATCTGGGGAGAGATGAGGTCACTGCTCTTCATCTGTATTCTGCTCCATGTCCAGGAAAACCTCTAATCCCTTGAGACTGCAAATATTTCTTCTCAGGGTCTTCATCCCTTGGGATAAGAAATGGACTCCTTACCCCTTAGCATTGAAGTGATATTGATCTCAGAGCTTCCATTCTTCTCCCCCCCCCCCCTCTCTCTCTTTGGCTGAGGCAGTTGGGGTTAAGTGACTTGCCCAGGGTCACACAACTAGGAAGTATTAAATGTGAGGCTAGATTTGAACTCAGATCCTCCTGTCTTCAAAGCTGGTGCTTTATCCACTGTGCCACCTAGCTGCCCTGCTTCCATTCTCTCTCTTTTTTGAAATTTTTTTAATTAAAGCTTTTTATTTGAAAAACATATGTATGGGTAATTTTTCAACAATGACCCTTGCAAAGCTTTCCATTACAAATATCCCCCCCAGTCCCCACTCCTTCCTTAGAAGGCAGGAAGTCTACTACATGTTAATTATGTTAAAATACTTGGCAAATTGAATATGTGTATACATATTTTTACATTTTTCTTGCTATGCAAGAAAAGTCAGATCTACAAGAAAAAAAAATCTGAGAAGGGAAAAATAATGCAAACAAACGTCAAGAGAAAGCATGAAAATGTTATAACCGCAACATACATACACCTCTCTCTGGGTTTATATGGCTTTCTTCACTTAATAATTGGAACTGATTTGAAACATTTCATTGTTGAAGAGAGCTATGTCCATCATAATTGATTATCATATAGTCTTGTTGTTGCCGTGTATAATGATCTCCTGGTTCTGCTCAATTCACTCAGTATCAGTTCATGCAAGTCTCTCCAGGCCTCTCAGAAATCATCCTGCTGGTCATTTCTTATAGAAGAATAATATTCCTTAACATTCATATACCATAATTTATTCAGTCATTCTTCAATTGATGGGCATCCATTCAGTTTCCAGTTTCTAGCCACTACAAACAGGGCTGCCACAAACATTCTTGCACATGTGGGTCCCTTTCCTTCTTTTAAGATCTCTTTAGGAAATAGGGCCAATAGAAACACTGCTGGGTCAAAGGGTATGCACAGTTTGATAACTTTTTCAGCATAGTTCCAATTGCTCTCCAGAATGGTTGGATCCATTCACAGTTCCACCAACAATGTATCAGTATCCCAGTTTTCTCACATGCCCTCCAACATTCCTGATTTTCTTTTCCTGGGATTTTAGCCAATTTCACAGGTGTGTAGTGGTACCTCAGCGTTGTCTTAATTTGCATTTCTCTGATCAATAGTGATTTGGAGCACCTTTTTATATGACTAGAAATGGTTTTAATTTCATCACCTGAAAATTTTCTGTTCATATCCTTTGACCATTTATTGATTGGAGAGTGGCTTGAATTCTTATAAATATGAGACAATTCTCTATATGTTTTAGAAATGAGGTCTTTATCTGAACCCTTAATGTAAAGATGATTTCCCAATTTATTGCTTCCCTCCTGAACTTGCCTGCATTAGTTTTGTTTGTACAAAAACTTTTCAACTTAATATAGTCAAAATTATCTATCTGGTGTTCAATTAAAAGTGCCAGTTCTTCTCTGAACATAAATTTATTCCTTCTCTATAGGTCTGAGAGGTAAACTATCCTATGTTCCCTTAATTTATTTATAATATCATTCTTTATATCTAAATCATGAACACATGTAGATTTTATCTTGGTATGTGGTGTTAGGTGTGGGTCAAGCACTAATTTCTTCCATACTAGTTTCCAGTTTTCCCAGCAGTTTTTGCCAAATAGTGAGTACTTATCCCAAAAGCTGGGGTCTTTGGGTTTATCAAACACTAGATTGCTATAGTTATTGCCTAGTTTGTCCTGTGATCCTATCCTATTCCACTGATCGACTACTCTATTTCTTAGCCAGTAACAAATGGTTTTAATGACCGCTGCTTTATAATATAGTTTCAGATCTGGTACAGCAAGGCTACCTTCATC
>JAJPUD010012661.1:0-44710 GCA_023553655.1 Myrmecobius fasciatus | reverse complement strand
TTTTTCCTTTAATCCAATTATTATTCAGAATAACATTACTTGTCTCCATTTATGTCTTGCTTGGTTATTTGAAAATTTTCTTCATGTATCTTCCAATGATTTATAATTGTAATTTATACTTTTTTATAATTTTAATTTTATAATTTTAATTTATAATTGCTGAATTTCTACATTTGGGGTTTCTTGTGATATGTATATATATATATATATACATATATATATATATGTATATATATATATATATCACTTGTAATAGTGGGTAGAGAGCTATCCCAAGGAAAATTCTGCTCATTCCATTTCCCCCTACTTCTGAATCATAAATTTTAAAACTAGTAAAATATCATACTGAATTCTAACTATATTTTCTATTCAACAGATGAGGCAGTGACCAGTCTCAAATGTTGAGACAATTATGTAGCCTACACATACCTTATGAGGGAACTAGATCAAAGTTATAATTTCCCCCTTTTCCTCAGTTCCTCTCCAACCTTCCAAAAATATGTCTAGATTGAGGTTGAGTTATTAAAGAAAGAGGCAATGTATTACAATCTGTAGCTTAGTAATCTTGTATTGTTTTCTTCAAAGGGAAGAATATGCAATTTTAAATTAAATTCACAACTCATTCAAGAACAAAAAAAGAAAAAAGAAATAACATGAATTAATTTACCTCTTTATGAGAAGTAACTGTTCATACCTTTGTGAAAGTTCAGTAAGCCTACAACAAAATGGCCTTTCTTGCCAGACCAAAACAAAATAAATTTGTTGCCAGAGGCAGAGTTGGATTTACTTGAGGTTTTAACATTCTGAGATAGAGAAAGGAAAATAAAAACAAAAAACAAAAAAAAAAACCTGGCTTTGTAGATACCTTTCTTTCATCAGAACTAGACTGAGCTATGCAAATTTAGCTCATTAGTAAATTAGTCTCTTATTTCCTGAATGTTTATATCAATAGCTCTAGATGAAAGTGTCTTAGGTCAGTGAAGCAATTAAGCCATTTGCTTCTTCCCTGTCAACAGAATCATGATTAGGCTGAATACTCAAAGTGAATCCTGAAGAGGAGGCATTGTAATTCTTTAAACTGGCCTTTTTCAGAAGAAATGTGATAAGTGAGATTTGGCTACCTCCTAGTATTCAGCTGGTAATGCTTTCCACAAGTGTCAGAGCATTTGCTGCAGCTTTCTGGCCAAGTTAAGAGTCTGGTATTAGACCCTAGATTTGAAGCCAGAGATCTGGAGTCAAATTGTATCCCTGCCTGTAAAACGTTAGGCGAGTAACTAAGCCTTTCTGGGTCTCAATTTCCCATCTCTGAAATAAGGATTAGAACATCATTCATATCCCCATTTTTAAAGTCCCTTCCAGTTCTAAATTTATGATTCTGTCATTATTATTATTTGCCACTGAAACACCAGCTGTGTTTTTAATTGTAATAACTATCTTCCCCAGAGTAATGACTATGAAGGTGTAATCAATTCAATGGGGCAGGTAGATGGCCTAGTGGATAGAATACAGGCCTGAAGTCAGATAGATGTATCCTCATGCTCCAAAGCTGTGAAACCCTAGACAAATCATTTAACATTGTTTGCCTCAGTTACCTCATTTCTAAAATGCGCTGGAGAAGGAAATGGCAAATTCCAATATCTTTGCAAGAAAACCTGAAAAGAAATTACAAAGAATCAAAAACAATTAAACAACAGACAAAACAAAAATCAATTCAAATAAGTACATTTCAGCATTTTGTATGAGTTATTATGGTATGCACTAGAGAAACAAATACAAAAAAATGAAATAGTCACTGCCTTTAATTTTACATTCTTTATCAAGGGTAGGAGTAGAAGAAATTTGTATTTTGCTTACAAAATAAATGCAAAGTAACTTGAGGGAGAAAGAGGACATCAGTAACTAGTTCGGCACAAGGAAGTTCCTATGGAGGATGCAACACTTGTGTTAAACCAAGAAGACAGGTTCCAAAAGCAGGGTTGAGGAGGAAGGTTGGTTATAGGAACTGATAGAAAGTTACAGTAGTTTCTTTATTCACTAATCTAGATTGAAATCTAGGTCTATTAATGTTCAATCCTGAATTCATTTATTCATTCATTCATCCATTTATGCATCTATGAAGCATATTTTAAAGTACCAATAATGTAAAATGAATCACATTTCTTCCACTAAACCATATTGACTTATTCTGGAGTGAAATAAAAATGGATATACAGTTATTATTTTCTAGGTTTAGTGGATTTCATCGGTTAGCTCCATCATTTAATTACTAATCAGATCAGAATTCATAGAAGTGTCTTGTATGTTATGGTCCCCTAAAGAGTAGCATTGAGGCAGGTGCTTCAAAGGGGAACATAATCTACTGAAAGTCATTAGGGCTTCTTTTGTAGGAGTTTTCCAGAACATGAAAATAAGATGACTTTGGCTGAAATTAATGGGCACTGAATGTACAGCAAACAAAAGGAAATAATGCTTCAGAGGATATTTAGGCTGCATGCTGAAATCCTACTATTAGAAGGTCACATAATGAAATCTGCTGCCTGAGTCTTTTAAAAGGTTTGGTAGTTTTATGACCATCAATAATGTCTGCAGTTATGTCTTCAGATAAGGGTAATCAAATATCATGCTTTGAGGAGTGAACTAATCACTAATGAAATCAAGAAGAATTTTTTTTTCCTCCTACAAACCAGGATAGTGCTATCAAAAAGAAAGATATAATTGAAGCAATTAGCTATATAATTTAAGCCCCCCCAAATCCTAATAGTTCAAATAAAAATATATTTCTGGTGATTTTTTGTCATAACATGTTTCTACTGCCTTTCTTTATATTCCATATTATAATTGGGGTGGAAATTTGGTTTTTATAATGCCATATGAATGAGAGTCTGGCCCAATTGTGTTTATAATTAACTAAGAACTTGTAGACTTCCTTAATTATCATCAAGGTCAGGATTACTTCTGTAACTCTGAAAGAAATAACTGACACATTTTATATTTTCCCAAGGTACAAAGAAGACAAACACCATCTTGCCACTCCAAAAAACTTTGCCATTTATATGGTAGATGAAAAAAAATCAAAACAGTATACATAGAATCAGTTATAACTTGTCCTTTTCACTACAATAATAAAGATAATAAATAATGAGACCAATGTAACTATTTACCTTTCCGAGGGCACAGTGTGCTTTCCTCCCACTATTTTTATTTTAAATTTAACAAACGTCAACAAAAATAAGCACTCCCAAATACACAGCAGAATAGAAAGGTCTGTACATAAAAACAATGAATCACTATTATATAAAATCAGAATTTCTTTTAAAGGATATAATAATTTCAACTTGTTACCTTCAAAGCTGGCCTACTTGTCTGTGTGATTCCTCCTAGCTTCCCATAAAGTATTTTAAAGATTCTGCTTCCTTTATGGAGACATTTACAGTGATATGTGATGAAAAGTTTACTTTGTTATATTTATATATAAAGAAACAGGAAATGAATGGGGTAGAGATAAGATAGAAGGGAAAAAGCAGGGGCTCACCTGAACTCTTCCCAAAACCTCTTCAATACTCTTAAAATAATTCTATAAAAACAACTCCTAGAGCAATAGAAGCCAAAAAAGGGTGGAATGAAATAATTTTCTAGTCAAAGAAAACATTGAACGTCAGCAGGAAAGGTCTGTCATAGATGGGTGAGAATACTCCACTACAGATCCAGATGGGACCCCAGAACACAAGGAACAGGCTTTGGGAGCCACTTTATCAGTCCACAGATGATAAGGGAGTTGAACAACTGGTCAGAAGGAGATTACAGGGGTTGTTTTGCCAGCACTGAGACAGGACTTTGTTCCTTTGCCCATAATCAGATCTAGGTTGCTGTTGTGAGTGACAGTCCCAGACTAAGTAGAACTTCTAGCAGACCAGAGCTTACAGTTTCAGGGCAGAAAAGAGTGCTTGTGTTCACTTACAAACAAGAGCATAGACCAGGAGAGTAAATACACCTCTCCATAGATCATACAACCCTGGAAGAATTGAAAACCTACAGGTCCCTAGAAGGATCTCAGAAAACAGCTGCACAAAATTGCCAAAGCTTGGGACAGTGTGTCCTCCATCCTGGAAGCATAACCCTACTATAACAGAGTTAAAAGTCAAAAAATTGTGTGGGAAAATGAACAAATAACAGGAAAAATTCTGATTATAAAAAAGTTAACTATGGCAACAAAGAATATAAAAACAAACACTCAGAAGAAGATAAAGTCATAGCTCTTATATCCACAACCTCCAAGAAAAAAATAAGAATTGACCTCAGGCCAAAGAAGAGCTCAAAAAAGGATTTTGAAAATCAAGTAAAAAGTATAGAAAAAATTGTGAAGAAAAATAAGTGATTTAAGAAAATCATGAAAAAGGGTCAATAGCTTGGTAAAATACACTCACCCCCCAGCCCCCCACCCCCACACACATCCCAATACTAAAGAAAATAACACCTTAAGAAACTGAGATTCAGTGAATGAAAAAGACTCATACCAGGTGAAGAAACACATTTATGGTAGGATTAGGATTGGAACATGGCCCTCCTGGCATTAAATCATATCTACTATTTTCTAGATTGTACAAAATTATATTCAATTACACACAAAATTTCAGAACACAAAAGGATCTGTGTTCATCTCATTCAACTTGTATCTGAATAAGAATCAGCTCCACAATATGTCATCAAGTCTTCAAGCTTAATTCAGTATAACCTCACAAGTTCAGGGGGTTTAGATCAGAAAGGATCTTTAAAGTTTGTAAATAAGCATTCTGGATGTTAGAGAAAACAAACAAAAAAGGACTTGTTTGAAACAGTGAGGAAAAAAGTACTAACAATGTGTCCCCTAGAAAAGAGGGAAATAGATAGACTTGCTATCATTTCTATTCCTATTATTACAGAAATGGTGTTATTACCTTTACCCTGAAACTTCTTGGAAATGAGAATGTCCTAAGAAAACAAATCTTTTTCCTAGAGACAGAGACAGACACACAGAGATGGACAAACAGACAGAAACAAATAGAGACAGACTGACAGACACACAGAGAGAAAAATATAGAAACAGACACACAGGGATAGAAAGAGACACACAGAGATAGAAAGAGTGAGAGATACAAGAATATAGAAAAACCCTTCCAACATTTGCTGTTTATTGTTATTTACTTGTTTCATTCATGTCTGGCTCTTCATGGATCACATCTAGTCTTTTCTTCTCTAAGATATTAGAAAGATTTGTCATTTCCTTCTCTAGCTCATTTTACAGATGAGGAATTGATGCAAATAGTGTGAAGTGACATGCCTATACTCAGCAGCTACCAAGTGTCTGAGGACAGAGTTGAACTCAGGAAGCTGAGTCTTTCTGAATTTAGGTCCAGTATTCTATCCACCGTACCATATAGTTGCCTATCATTCTATTATTAAAGCATGATTTTGAACTCCTTCAAGTACTTATACCATTTTTTATTTTTATTTGTTTATATTACATAGGAAAATGGAGCAAAATGAATATGAACATGTGGTGAAGCACAATGCTATTTTTGATATTTCAAGATTATACATTTCAGGGGTTTTACATTTACTAACATTACCCAAGACATACTCTCTGTATGATCTAAAAATGACTTCTTTCGTGGATGCTCTTAAAGATTTTAACAGACAAGAAATAGGCAAAAGACTGGGGAAAGTTTCATAACATTTGCCCAAGTTATCCTGGTCTTTACTCAAAAATTTGAAATTAGCACATTGTGTTTTTATAAATGCTTGTTTGTAGTTTTTTTTCTCTCTGAAAGCATGCATTTAAGTAATTAAAGTAAGTTTTTATTCCCCAATGTCCTTTTTTAGAGCAATTATGAGGATAAACTGCTTGTGCTTGAAATATGGTATATAAAATTAACTGTAAAGTTTCATTTATTGTAAAACTAGTGACCTCCTCCTGGTGTGCAGCAGTTATGCATTATTATCTTTCTCTGACTTTTCTTTATCTTTAATAATGTAGAGAAATGGTAGAATGGACCTTGCTGGCATTGCCATTAAGGAAAGTTGCCAGAGCTATGCTGATCTTGTGTTTAAAGCTAAAGGCTACTTCTCCTATTATTAGTTTTTTGTTAGCTTATTCTCAGGATAAGAACTGTGAAACTAAAAGATACAGGCATCCTACCATTTGAAGCAGTACCAGAAAAGATATTCCCAGTATTCACTGCGGGAGATTTGGCCATCATATCTACCTGGAATTCAGCTAGGAGTTGAAAGTAGTTTAACACAGGGCAAGAGCTCAGAAAGTGATCAGAAAAAGAGATACAAGGACACTCTCAAGGTTTCTCTTAAAAACTTTAGAATCGATAATATGACATGGGAGACACTGGTGTAGGACCACCCAGAATGACATGCCCTCATCAAAGAAAATGCTGTGCTCTATGAACAAAGCAGAATTGAATATGGTAAGAAGCAGCATGAGATGTGCAAAGTTAGAGAGTCCATCCCAAATGTTCATAGGGACTATTTATTCCAACCTATGGAAGAACATGCTGAGCTCATATTGGTCTGAGGAGCCACAATCGGACACAGTAACTATTATAACAAGGTGATGTCATTTTGGTCCTTTTCTAGAATAAAGGACAATAATCCACCAACCAATTATAAGGTCAAGAAAAAGGGGTTGGAAAGTGATAATAATCTGTCATCTCTTCAATAATTTTGATTTTAGGTAAACTTGAAAGGTTTTTATTTTGGGTTTTGCTTTTTTTTTACTTATGAAGGCTTTTTATGAAGAACTTATGTACTTACGAAATAAGTACTTAAATCTTGAATTTTCCTGAGAAAGGAAAGAGACATGACAAGATTGAGGAGAGGAGAAGAATCTGACTTTTACTAGAAGTAACTGGTATTACTGCCATAATTTATATTAGAGCTTTATGTTTTCTTGTCTATTCTAATGTCATAAATTCAATTTAACCTAAATATTAGTTGTGACATCCAAGAAAGGGAAATAGACAGGAGAGGCATCCTTGCCCCAGGAAAACAAGCTGAGGGAATGGAGGCAATGATGCTCTTGAATTATAAGTAATTATCATGATACCTCTACCCTTAGATAGGAACCTAGGGAGTCACTAAAGAGATTCAGAGTATGGGAAAGCTGGGAAATTGGTACACATTTAACAAAGGTTAGCCGTTAACAGGTGTGTTCACATCTGTTCATTTGAAAGAACTGATGTTACTCAAGATTGCAACACTACTTGGCTCATACAGATAGGCTTACACAGCAGCTATTCTAGTAATACTCTTTAGTGAGTCTAATAGAAATAATGTCTTTAACAGTAAATAGAATTAATGTCTTTCATGGAAGCCAGAATGTTACTTAAACAAAAATAACTCAAACTTAATCTAAACCAAATAAAAATAAATGTTTTTATTCACTAAGAAAAACAGTAAAAGAAGATTGTACAAGGAACTGATTTTTTGTTTTATAGAGATTGCTTTTGATTTTAAACTTATAGCAAATTAAACATTTAACTTTAAAAGTCTTACCTATTTCCTTCTAACATTTCTTGTTTCTGTCTATGCACTAAATATGTATTTCAATTATGCAATGTTACATATTTCATTTCTGTTATATATATATATATACATATATATATATATTTAATCAGATATAGTTATAATAGAAAACAAAAGGTGGCCTTGGCATTGTGCTGGTCTCTTAGCAAGGGGTACTTGAGTATATGACAGTAATTATCTCTTCTCAATCAAGTCAATTCGTTGTTTTTTGCTGTTCTTCAGTTGTTCAATCCTATCTCACTGTCCATGACCCTGCAAAATATACCATGACAATGCTGTCTATGGAATTTTCTTGGCAAAGATACTGGAGTGGTATGTCATTCCCTTCTGCAGCAGATTAAGGCAAACACAATTAAGTAATTTGCTCAGGGTCATATAGCTAGAAAATGTTTTAGGCAAGATTTGAACTCAAATATTTCAAACTCCAGGCCCAGCACTCTATCCACTGAGTCACCTAGCTATAAATATACATATATACATACATATATATATACATACACACACATACATACATATATGCATTATATATAGATATATTCATGTACACATATATTCACACTCATGCATTTATATATATGTATATTTATATATGGCTCTAGTCAGTTCTTAATGTATGCATTTTTGCCATTTGAATCTTGAATGTGTTTCCTACTTGACATGTCTCTTTCCTCATTGCTCTATCTTAGTTTCTTGTATCCATAGAGATAAATCTCAGTCTGATTATTATATCACCACAAAGTGTGTAGAAGTTCATGTGCTTTCGTTTGCCTGCTTGAGGCATCACATAATGATACAGCTTTGATTTTATTAGCTACCTGAGTACCAATGTCCTAAAAATTCCCAAACTCAGGGGGCTTGGCTTTAATCTTAGTCATGAGATCAAATAATTCAATAGAAAATTGTACTGCAGGGATGACATAGTGATGAAATTTGTTGTACCATTGAATCTCATCAAGGGCAACTATAATATTGTGTACAAAAAGGACTATCAGAATCAATATTTAAGAAAAAGTTATGATAAATCTGAAAGTCATAGAATATTTTGCATTCAAATCTCAAAGTCAAGAACAGTTTTTCATGTTGTAATCTTTTTCCACATAGCCCATGTTGCACAAACCTTTCAGGTTCACATTTATTACTGAGAGGCTCAAGTGGTTAAGTGAAT
The DNA here is from genome assembly GCA_023553655.1 of Myrmecobius fasciatus. Taxonomy (NCBI): domain Eukaryota; kingdom Metazoa; phylum Chordata; class Mammalia; order Dasyuromorphia; family Myrmecobiidae; genus Myrmecobius; species Myrmecobius fasciatus. The sequence continues at coordinate 35,973 of JAJPUD010012661.1, read as the reverse complement.
AAGGAGAAAGGTCCTTGTTGAATCAGGTAACATTCATAACTATTGACAATTGATCTGGTAAGTGCCCATAAACAGAGTCCAAGAATAGTAGAACTAGATTATCCCTGAGTTCCCATAAACCTTCTTTTTCTATTACTTCTCAGCATGAATCCAGTCAGATGTCACTGGGGTGCCCTGAAACCGAGTCTGCTTGGATATGGAAAAAGTCAATGAAATAATAAAATTCATCACTGTGATAGTAAGAGCAACACACACATGGATGGGCACATTAAGATGTCCAGTAGAGAAAAACTGCAAAGGGATGCTGAAGTGGTTCCATCTAAGTAAAATTCAAGTTTTTTTTTTTAATCCTATCATACCTGTAAAAGAAATCTCATTTCCCATTTCCCTTTCAGCCAAACTCCAAGAAGGAATCAGCATTTTCAAGCAACATCTTTCCTAATGTTCTGGCCACTATTCTAGTGGTACCTCAGAAGTTTCCTTTACCTCCTGGGCTATTATTATGCTTCTTTACCCAAAAAGATCCCCAGGATTCAGCATGAGGGTCAGGGTCACTCTGTATTTGAATATAATCCATCCTAAAGAATATTCAGCTCCTCCCAAGAAACCATCATCCTGTAGCTCAGGAGTCTTGATGGCTTAGTGTTGGGGAGACTCCACAGGAAAGTGTGGGAGAGGAGAGATATTAGACTGACTACCAATCTGAAGGTCTACAGAGCCATTGTGCTGATCTCATTGTTGTCTGCCTATGAAACCTGGACACCAGCTCCATTCCAGGAAACTAAATCGCTTCTGTATGACAAGTGCTCACAAGGTGGCCAGAAAAAGTGATACAAGGACACTCTTCAGGTCTCTCTTAAGAATTTTAGAATCGATTGCATGCCATGGGAGACACTGGCACAGAACCAACCAGCATGGCGTGCTCTCAGCAGAGAGGGGCTGTGCTCATAGAGCACAATTCAAACCAGAATTGAATTAGCCTAAAAAAATATGGGATGAGCAAAGTTAGAGAAGTCATCCCAAATGTTCATAGGAATTATTTGTATTTTACTTGTGGCAGACAGGTCCAGAGTCGGACACTCTGTAACTGGACTCTAACATGGTGATATCATTTTGGACTTCTTTGAGAATGAAAGACAACAACTAATTCATCATATGTGTGTATATATGTATGCACATATACAAAATGGACACATAGTTATATTATATATATGCATATATGTGTTGTACATTTGTATATTTATATGTGTAAATATAAAGATGTAGTTATATAGACATATAGTTATGTGTTTCCAGCTTTTTTGAAAACATCTTGAACTGAAAGTCCTGTGGTCATCTTAAGTTCAACAAGCCAAAAATAAAGCCTTTTAAAAAAAAGAAAAAAATATTTTCCCTCAAAACTATTTTTCCTCTTCCAAAATTACTTATTACCATAGAACATGCTCCTATTATAGTTGTCCAGTTCTATAACCTTGGTGTTATTCTTGGTCCCTCATTTCATTCATCCAACATATCCAATTCCTTTCCAAATTTCATTGATTCTCTCTTCATAACATTTCTTAAACATGTATCCTTTTCAGTCAAATAGTCTTAAATCTAGTTTAGACCCTCATCATTTTTTACTTAGACTTCTGCTGTAGTCCTCTACCTGGTCTTTATTTTTCTTAAGTCTTTCTTGTAGAAATATCACTTGAGCAGCCAGGTTTGTATAAATAATCAAAAGGAAGCTTTTTAACAAGTATTTGTGCCCTAGATGAGTTAATTAGTCATATCTTCTCATTAAATGTACCCATAAGTTGCTGAATGAATGATATATTAAATTGAAATAGAAATGTGAAATCTTTGTATTAATTAATCATAAACCTGGAATGAACTTTAGATAACATCTAGTCTTGCTTTCTAATTTTTATGAATTAGTTACTGAGTCTAAGAGCCTGAGGTAAAGGCTTAATGAAGTGTACATTTTACATCATAGCATTTCAAATTATCCTTGATTTCAATGAAAACTTCACGCACCAAATCAGATAAAAATTATTTCAGCTGTTCTTCAAGATTTGTGGAGGCCATACTCTTATAGGCAAATTCCTGGCAACAAATCTGTGAATTTAGAATTTTTTGCAATCAATTATGAAATTCACATTCTAAGACCACTTCCTGTGATAGGACCATATAAGAATTATCTTATTTCAACATTTTTAAGACCTCTGAGTCATGTCTATATTATAGTGGACTGTGGGTGACAGAGAAGTTACAAAACTACACCAAAACCCACATTTCCTTACTTGTGTTTCAGATTATTTTCTACTACACTATCCTGATATTATTTTGTTTGAATAAAACAGCAAATGTCCACAAATCATAGGCATCTCAAATTAGACCAGTAGACATCCTAAGCTAAATATGTCCAAAATGGAACTCTCTAAACCCTCTCCTGTTACCACAGAATGCAACACCATATTCCCATCCTCCCGTTCTCTCAGTCTCAGAACCCAGGAGTCTTTCTGAACTCCTCACAATCTTTCACTCCCCACATCCAACCTGTTGCCAAAGCCTATCAATTACATTTCCAACATCTCCCAAATATACCCTCTGCTCTCCTTTGACTTAAGGCCCTCAACATTTCATGCCTAGATTCTTGAAATAGCCTGATGGTGGATCTACTTTCCACAAATTTATCCCCACTCTAGTCCATCCTCCATTCAGTCACTAATGTGATTTTCCCAAAACACAGGTCCAATCATGTAAAATCCCTTGGTCAATAAACTCTAGTGTCTTCCTATTGCCTTCACGATCAAATACAAAATCCTGTTTGGCATTCAAATCCCTTCAAATCTATCTTTCTAGTCTTCTTTCTTACACCCCAACATGTACTCTTTAATGTTGTAACATTAGTCTCCTGAATCTTCAGTATTTATGAAACATGATTTCTTGGTTCTGGGCATTTTTTTCCCCTAGATGTCCCTTTGTCTGGAATACTCAATCTTCCTCTGCTTAGAGTACTGACCTCCTGGGCCTCCTTTGAGTCTCAACTAAAATCCATCCTACAGTAAGCCTTCCCTAATTCTTGTCAATTCCAGGGCCTTCTCTATTTTATTTATTTCCTATTTATTCTTATGTAATTTGCTTTGTATATATTTATTTACATTTTCTCTCTCCTTTATATTGTAAGCTCCTTGAGGACAGGAACTGTTTTTTGCCTCTTTTTGTATCTGTAGCACTTAGCACAGTTCCTGGAACATAATACAAATGTAGAGAAAATATTGATATTTGAAAATATATCATTTTTGAGGTTAAGCTTAAAAATAATTCTTTAACTCCATACCAAAATATGCTCAAAATGGGTACGTGCTTTGGACATAGTGGATGATACCATAAACAAATTTGGAGAACAAGGGATAAATTACCTATGAGATCTTTGGAGAAGGGAAGAATTTATGACCAAAGAAGAATTAGAGAAAATTACAAAAGGTAAAATGGACAACTTTGATTACATTAAATTAAAAACTTTTCACAGAAGCAAAACTAACAGAAAAAAGATTATAATAGAAATACAAAATTGGGAAAAATTCTTACAGCAGTATTTCTAATATATTTCTCATTTCTAAAATATATTATGAGCTATGCCAAATTTATAAGAATACAAATCATTCCCCAAATGATAAATATTCAAAGAATATGAACAATTTTTCAGATGATGAAATTAAATCTATTTATAATCATATGAAAAAATGCTCTAAATCACTGTTGATTAGACAAATACAAACTAAAACAGCTCTGAGGTACCACCTGACACCTCTCAGATTTGGTAAGAAGACAGGAAAAGATAATGATGGATGTTGGAGGGAATGTGGGAAACCTGGGAAACTAATGCATTGTTGGTGGAGTTGTGAAACGATCCAACCATTCTGGGAGAGCAAGCTGGAACTATGCCCAAAGGACACATCCTTTGGTATATACCCTGTGTATACCCCTTGACCCAGCAGTGCCACTAGTGGGACTCTAACTCAAAGAAATCATAGGGGAAAATCACAGGGGAAAAGACTCACATGTACAAAAATGTTCATAGCAGCTCTTTTCTGTGGTAATACAAAATTGAAAAATGAGTAGATGCCCATCAATTGGGGAATGGAGAAATAATCTGTAGCATATGAAGATAATGGAATACTATTCTTCTATGAAAAATGATAAGCAAGCTGATTTTAGAAAGGCCTGGAAAGATTTACATGAATTTACACAGAACCAGGAATACATTATATATAGCAACTGCAAGAAAGTGTAATTATCAACTATGAAAGACTTGGTTCTCAGTGCTTCAATGATCCACAGCAATCCCAATAGACTTTGGACAGAAAATGCCATCTGCACCCAGAAAAAGAACTATAGAGATTGAATCTAAATCAAAAATTGCATGTTACTTCCTTTATCTGTTTTTTTTTTCCTCTCCCTTTTTTCCCTTTTGTTCTGATTTTTGTCTCCAAACATGATTCATAAAGAAATGTGTTAACAACAAAATATATGAGCATTTAGTTAATTTTTTAATTAGAAAAAGGAAAAGAGGAAAATCAAATTGTTAGTCTCAAAAATGAAAAGGGAGAACTTGCCACCAATGAAGAGGAAATTAGAGCAATAATTAGAGTTACTTTGCCCAACTTTATGCCAATAAATTTGATAATCTAAATGAAATGGAGGGATATCTACAAAAATATAGATTGCCCAGGTTAACACAAGAAGAAGTGGATTATTTAAATAGCCCCATTTTAGAAAAAGAAATAGAACAAGCTATTAATCAACTCCCTAAGAAAAAATCTCCAGGACCATATGTATTTACATGTGAATTCTACCAAACATTCAAAGAACAATTAATTCCAATACTATTTAAACTATTTGAAAAAATAGGGAAAGAAGGCATACTACCAAATTCCTTTTATGATACAGATTTGGTGCTGATAGCTAAAGCAGGTAGGGTGAAAACAGAGAAAGAAAACTACAGGCCAATTTCCCTAATCAATATTGATGCAAAAAATCTTAAATAAAATACAGAAAGTCATCCCCAAGATAATATACTATGACCAAGTAAGATTTATACCAGGAATGCAGGGCTGGTTTAATATTAGGAAAACTATCAGCATAATCAATTATATTAATACACAAACTAACAAAAATCATATGATTATCTCAATAAATGCAGAAAAAGCATTGATAAATTCCAACACCCATTCCTATTAAAAATCACTAGAGAGTATAGGAATAAATGGACTTTTCCTTAAAATGATCAGGAGCATCTATTTAAAACATCAGCAAGCATCATATGTAATGGGGACAAACTAGAACCATTCCCAATAAGATCAGGAGTGAAACAAGGCTGCCCACTGTCATCATTACTATTCAATATTGTATTAGAAATGTTAGCTTTGGCAGTAAAAGAAAATAAAGAGATTAAAGGAATTAGAGTAGGTAATGAGCAAACCAAATTATCACTCTTTGCAGATGACATGATGGTATATTTAGAGAACCCTAGATACTCAACTAAAAAACTACTGGAAACAATGCACAACTTTAGCAAAGTTGCAGGATACAAAATAAATGCACATAAATCATCAACATTTTTATACATTACCAACAAAGTTCAGCAGCAAGAGACACAAAAGGAAATTCCATTCAAAATAACTCTTGATAGTATAATATATTAGGGAATCTATCTGCCAAGGGAAAGTCAGGAACTATATGAACTAAAGTACAAAACACTTTCCACACAAATAAAGCCAGACCTAATCACTTGGAAAAATATTAAGTGTTTATGGGTAGGTCAAGCAAATATAATAAAAATGATAATACTACCTAAATTAATTTACCTATTTAGTGCCATGCCAATCAAACTCCCAAGAAATTATTTTACAGACCTAGAAAAAATAGTAGCAAAGTTCATCTGGAAGAACAAAAGGTCAAGAATTTTAAGGGAATTAATGAAAAAAAAATGCTGATGAAAGTAGCCTAGCTGTACCAGATCTAAAACTATATTATGAAGCATCTGTCATCAAAACCATTTGTTACTAGCTAAGAAATAGAGTAGTTGATCAGTGGAATAGGATAGGATCACAGGACAGACTAGGCAATAACTATAGCAATCTAATGTCTGACAAACCCAAAGACCCTGGTTTTTGGGATAAGAACTCACTATTTGACAAGAACTGCTGAGAAAATTGGAAACTAGTGTGGAAGAAATTAGGACTTGACCTTCACCTAACACCACATACCAAGAAGATCTAGATGGGTTCATGATTTAGATATAACGAGTGATATTATATGCAAATTAGAGGAACATAGGACAGTTTACCTCTTAGACCTGTGGAGAAGGGAGGAATTTATATCCAAAGAAGATCTGGAACTCTTAATTGAACACCAGATAGATAATTTTGATTATATTAAGTTAAAAAGTTAAAAAGTTTTGGTACAAACAAAACTAATGCAGACAAGATTAGCATCAAATTGGGAAATCATCTTTACATTTAATGGTTCTCATAAAGGCCTCATTTTTAAAATATATAGAGAATTGACTCATATTTATAAGAATTCAAGCCACTCTCTAATCGATAAATGGTCAAAGGATATGAACAGACAATTTTCAGATGATGAAATTAAAACCATCTCTAGTCATATGAAAAGTTGCTCCAAATCACTATTGATCAGAGAAATGCAAATTAAGACAACTCTGAGACACCACTATACACCTGTCATACTGGCTAAGATGACAGGAAAAGATAATGTCGAATGTTGGAGGGGATGTGGAAAAACTGGGACACTGATACATTGTTGGAACTGTAAACGGATCCAAAAATTCTGGAGAGAAATTTGGAACTATGCTCAAAAAGTGACCAAACTTCGCACACCCTTTGACCCAGCAGTGTTTCTATTGGGCCTATATACCAAAGAGATCTTAAAAAAGGGAAAGGGACTCAAATGTGCACAAATGTTTGTGGCAGCCCGTTTTGTAGTGGCTAGAAACTGGAAACTGAATGGATGCTCATCAATTGGAGAATAGCTGAATAAATTATGGTATATGAATGTTATGGAATATTATTGTTCTGTAAGAAATGACCAGCAAGATGATTTCAGAGAAGCCTGGAGAGACTTGCATGAACTGATAGTGAATGAAATCAGCAGAACAAGGAGATCATTATACACAGCAACAAGACTATATGATGATCAATTCTAAAGGACATGGTTCTCTTCAACAATGAAATGCTTCAAACCACTTCCAATTGTTCAGTGATGAAGAAAGCCATATTCACCCAGGGAGAGCCCTATGGGATCTGAGTGTGCACCACAACATAGCATTTTCATAATCTCTGTTGATGTTTGCAAGCATTTTGTTTTCCTTCTCGGTTTTTTTTTTCTTGTAGATCCAATTTTTCTTGTACAGCAAGATAATTGTATAAATGTGTATACATATATTTGATTTGTCAAGTATTTTAACATAATTAACATGTATTAGACTTCCTGTCATCTAGGGGAAGGGGTGTGGAGAAGGAGGGAAAAATTTGTAACAGAAAGTTTTGCAAGAGTCAATGTTGAAAAATTACCCATGCATATGTTTTGCAAATAAAAAGCTTTAATAAAAAATAAACCAAAAAGAAAAGAAATGTGTATTAATAATACATGAATTAATTACAAAAATGAAATTGGTTTTGATTTAAGGTTGAACTGAGTTACTGTGTTCCCAATGGGATTCTTCCTTCCTTCTGTGTTGTCTGATATACATTCTCCTCCATATGTTTCTATGATTTATGTTTTGCTATCACTTTGGATACATGGATTCTTTTGCTATGTGTGTAACCATTGTAGAACTGGGAAGGAAATCAAGCTTTGAGATCTTACTTTCTCCTACTTGAGAAAGTGATCAGAAGTTTAGCTTGCACCTGAAAACCATATCCTCTAGAATATTAATATTTAAGAGATAGGATAGATATAATACTAGTCCAGTACCTGCTAAACTTCTGGCATTAACCTCCTTTTCTCGTTCCTAGAAGGAATAAAAATCTTGCTTAGCGAAAGGCTTAGAGCAAGATAAGAAAAGTCTAAGGTTTTCTGTTCTACTTTCTTTCATATCACAAAACAAGATCGCCATGCTTTATATGGGCAACAGCCATTGTTACATTTGTATTTACTTATCATGTTATCCCTACTAACCCTCACTGTTAAAATGTAAGCTGCTTGAAAGCAGGCAATATTTTATTTTTGTCTTTGTATCTTCGGTGCCTTGCATATAGTAAATTCATAATAAATGTTTTTGAATTAAAATTCTTTAAGTCATCTTCCCTATGTAAATATATATGGGTGAGTGGGAGAGTGGTGTGTATTAAGTGGTATTGGGAAGAAATTGATTCTAAAAACAATAAATAAACTTTTCCACAAATGTTGAAATGTTGGAGGACAAATGATGAGTTGATAATTTCCATTACACAAATAGCTTGAAAACGTGTTCTTCCATTGGAACATATCTACTTCACTTTAGCATTTGATGAAAAGAAGAGTAAACATGAGAACTTTTGGAAGTGAGATAAATTATTATTTTTCTATTAATTACCAATTATTGAATCAACAATGAGTCTTTTTGTTTCTTGTTTTATTTTGTTTGTTTTATTTTTTACTTTCTATTTTTTTTTCCTTCAGAGACAGTCCTGGTAGGTCAGTCAATTTCTGAATTACAAGACTGATGATGAAATTGGCCTAATCCTCCAATAACATTCTTCTCAAGCCTAGGTAGGACCCAGAGCTTACTTCTGATTAAGGTGTAAGTAGAAACTAATATAGGTGAATTCCAGTCCTAAAAAGCATTAGGCTTACTTTCTAGAAACCCCTTTCTAGAAACTTTCTAGAAATTCAAGTTGAATCATCTCAGTGGAGATAAATTGCTTAGACCAAATAGTTGGAGACAGCTGAGTTTCATGATCAAGTCAAGTTCTTAGCAGTAGTTGAAGACATTTAACTTACCTCCTCTTTAATATATTCACCCCTTCATTGATGTTCATTAAGCAAGTTTATTTCTAACCATCAGAGGTACTTACTTTTCCAAAAGTATTTAAACCTTTGATGAAATACATGGTCTTTGTCTTTGGTTATTGAGAGAAACCACTGAATATCAATTTATTGATTATTTGCTATCCTACTTAATGCATTGATTATTAATTACCCAGAAACTGTCTCTATTTTCATTTGTGACAAGAGATCACTAGTAAGGTTCTGAGTCTCCCAGTCATGTGATTCAGCCTAGTTTCTTTTGTATTTGTTATTTTATTTTTAATCTATTATTATCCCCAATAACTTAAAAAGATAAAGAACCAAGTCCTGTTAGCTAACCATTAATCATTGACTACCTCTTCTTGGTGACATCTCTCTAGAATGATTCAGCTTTCTGTTTCTCAAAGAGCATAACATATTCACCCACATATGGACAGGGCCTTTTAGTCTTGAGATTCCCAAAATCAGTTCACTTTCCCTTATAAAAAAGATATTTCTATGTGAAAGAATAAGTTTCTTCAAGCTGTGTTATTTTGTCCTTGTTGAGCACCCTTTTTATATAGTGGCTGAATAAACTTCATTTTGCTAACTGTTGAATGACCTTCAAGTGTCTCATTTCATTCCAACACCAAGCATAACTAACAGGAAGTTTGATTGAATCAGTCTTGCTCAATGCACTGCCCTATCTTGTATATTGTAGTAACAAAAGGGATATATTTGCAAACTGCATCTGGACCAGACTTTAGGGGAAAAGATAATTCGGCACCATGAGTTCACAATAGTAACAGCACAATATAATTGAAATTGACTTTGGGGTTCAGTGAGAGAAAATGCCTTTGGTTGCAAGGCTTGTAATATCATGAATTTGATCACCAGCTGTGATACTCAAATCTGTCTTGATGCAGTTCTGAAAACAGAATATACTTAGGTGTGCCAACTGTCTAGAAAGACAGACTTGCTGGTGTGCCTTTGAAAATCAACATAAAGAATTTTAGTTTGTTGTCCTTCAGAGAAAAAGGAAATGTTGCATGCTCTAATAGAATGATATGGCTGTCAAAAATGTAGGTATTTCCTAGACTCTTGATAAACAGGTTTATGGAAAATTCTAGAGGACTTTGGGGAAGCTAAAGAGAACAAGGACAGAATAAGTAATCATTTTGCTTTAAATAGTTTTTGTGTTTGTTTTATTTTTTGACAACTCAAAAGAATCACAATTTTGAAGAATTTGGAAAATGCCATAATAACTTTCTAGAACAATTAATGTTGCTTGAAAACAGTTGGTAAATGCAAAAAAAAGCAATGAACTCCCTAGATGAAGATTTTAATTTGGATTTTTTTATAGCATGATTTTATTAATCTGATTGCTAAATTTTGAAGCAAATAGTGAAAGATATGTTTTAACATTTCTTTTCGTCATACTGGCTGGAATAAATCTGAATAAAAGACATTGCTATGTAGACCAAAAGGTATGTTATGTTTGAACCTTTGAATTCAGGAAAATATAACAATAATGAATATTAATATTTTATAAACATACTGTTTTTTACCTCTATTCACACACATGCATGCACCCACACACATGCACACACAAATTTATATTATTATTATCCTTAGCCTTTATAATGCCAAAGTGTATGTGTGTAATTATAGTTTGTTTTTGGGGGACGATGGAAAGAAATATTTAGAATGTGGAATTGGAGAAAATGTGTCTCATTTGCAGATTGAGACAGTTCCTAATACCCCCATTTTCTTCTTCTCAGGCTCATGACTTGATTCAATGATTCTCCTAATAACCTCTGCCATCAACCCATCCTCCAGTCTAAGTTATAAATAATGAACTTTACTTCAGAAGTGGTACAGGTGTCAAGGTTTTTCCACAAAATTAGAGAATATGAAAGGAACTACACAATTCATCTAATACATTATATTATATAAGCCCAACACTCAACAAGGATCCCTGGTTCTCCATATTTGTTCTGTATACAGATCAAATAGCATTATCTTGATGAATTCAAATGATTACAAATTCTCTTCCTTCATAGCTCTATATGATTTAGAAAATTTTATTAGAACATTTTCTCTCTTATATTTGCCACTCTGTTTCTTCTATGCATTGCTTCTAGTGTTGTCTTTTCAAGAAAAGCAAAGCAAGCTGTCATTCATCATGTCCATAGAAATCATTGTAATAATTGACATTAATCTTCCCCCATCCCTATACACCCTATAAATGTAGTTGTATAAACATTCCCAGATCCTTCAATCAATGCCATATTCTCTAGGTCCTGAATATTCTGGATACCATTCTGTGGATATACCCCAGTTTATTAATATTCCTTCTAAATTATTATACTCAAATTGAACACAGTATACTAAATGTGGTCTGGCGAGACCAAAAATGGGCTATTATATTTCTCCTTCTGGGTACTTTCTTTTATATTCAAGATTTTTCCAGTTTTTGGGTTTCTATGTCTTCATCTGTATTATATATACACAATTTCCCCCTTTTGACCATGTTTTCTAATTATTTCACAATCAATAATACATACATGCTTTAAAGTAACAAAGAAAATAAGAAAATCACACCGTTATATTGAATGTCTTTATTAGTATTGGAGGAGGCCCTGGCATGCAAAAAAGACAGAAAATATGGTTACACATTGAAGTTTCTCAGTCACTGAAACAATATAGATTTCAAGGGATTGTAGAAGGATTTTTAACCTGAGACCACACTGAAGATCTATATAATTGTGGATCCTTTTAAATATTTAACATAAATTAGTAATCACAAATCAAAACATTTCCCTCTCTGCCCCACAAAGCTCCCCCCAACTCTTATCCTGCAAGCTATAGACATTTTCTAAGTCTCTTTTGCTCTCCCGCTGGGACTCATATTCTTCATCTCTTTTCATTCTCTGGCCACACTAGTTTGCTGGAAGTAAAATTCATTAAATAACAAGAAATGGTTCCACCTTTTATCTAGAACTTGACTTCTTCCACTTCTAAGCCTAAATCCTCACAAATACCAACTGCCTTGACATGCATTCATCATTAGCATTTGAAATATTTCCTTCCTGTGGTATACACACACACACACACACACACACACACACACACACACAAACACACACACACATACACACAGACTCCTGACATCTGTATTTCAAAAATTCACATACTCTGTTGGATTTTCTACTTAGTTCCTGATTCTTATCTCAGGGTCACCTCTATCTATCTGCAGAGTTGAGTGAATGGATAGGCCCTATGCTCAGGGCCTTTCTACTATTCTTGGCCTCAGGTTAATAGCTCCACTGACTTCCCCAGACTATCTTTGATGTTTTTTACTCAGATGCCCTCCACACTAGGGAGGTGACATTCTCAGAATCCTAATACTATAGTTTTACAATATAAAACTTACTTTAAACATATATTCAGACTAAAAGACAATTTCCTTGAATGAAAAGAGAAGACTTTTTTCCTGTCAAAATTCCCCACTGCCTTTTCACCTCACTTGAACCTCATTTTTCTCATTCCATTTGAAATTAATCTGTATGTTCCTCCATCACTTATATCCTCTTTCTTCTGCTGGTATTTAATTGCTTGAAAGCTAATTTCAATACTGGTTGGGAATTCAAGACATGGACCTCAAACATGTGCTTTGTCCAAATTAGTGCATTATGCAAGTTTCTATATTAATCAAAACTTATCAGCATTACTATTGATACTGCAAGTTATTTTGGGAATCTGTTTTCCTGTTGAAAAATAAGACCTTACTGAGAAAGTTAACATATTTCAGTTCATCACTTACTTAAAAAAATTATATAAAGTAAAATAAGAATATTTTTGATATCTTGGGTAAATTTGTGAAATCTTTCTTGCCTTTTTTTGGCATGTATGCAAGGAATCATTCCTTAATTTGCTGGCTTAAAAAAATAAGGTTAAGCTGCTAGTATTTTGCTGGTCCTTATAATTGTCCTTTTTCTCCCTAAACATTTTGGATTATAAATTTAACATGGATTGAATGTCATATCTATGAAGTAATATATCATCATTTATTGCACCTTGCTCATTTAATGGGAGAAAAAAGGTGAGTTGGTTGTGGTTTTTCATGTAGACATTACCCTTTCAAAAAGTGAAAATAAAGACAAGGGAAGATGGTTGATATACATTTATAGTTTGACTACATTTCCAATTTTTCAACTAATTTTCTACTGGTGAAATAGTATAGTTTGAATCTTGGGAACATGAACAAGAAACATTTTGTAAAAAGATAAGTACAATATTGTAATAGCTGTGGAGCTATGAATTGGTCTAAAATAATACCTAAAAGTATAATCTTTTGATCAAGGAAATCAAAGACAGAAAAAAATCTCACATATATTTGAGAGGGGAGGAGAAAGAAGAAGAAAAAGGTAAAGAAGAAAAAAGAACAAAGAAAAAGAACAAAGAAGAAGAAAATAAATAGATCTTGCTCTTTTTTATATTTCTGCTGTTCATTGACAAAAATTTTCTATGCTTCTTTCCAGTTTTCCCTAAGGAATTCCTCCCATATGGTTCACAGAGTTATGAATGGATTTGTATGTATATGTGTGTTGGTGTGCATATGTGTATCAGGGCTTTTTATAGTAGGAAGGAATTGGAAGTCAAGTGGATACACACCAAATGAGAAAAGACTAAGGAAACTTTGACGTATGATTACAATGGAATATTATTGCATTATGTAAGAAATGGCAAATACGAAAAAAATCAGAGCAATATGATAACAATAAGTAAAGCAAAATAAGCAGAAACAATAGTATCATTTACACGATAGAAGCAATGATATAAAGAACTTCACTTACTTATGTCATCAGTGTAATGATAATGAAAATGCAGTCTTTTGTAGAAAATCATTTGCAAAAGTAGTTTGTAATAATTTCTAAATCTTCCAAAGTAATAATAGTAAAAGAAAATCAGATTATAACAAGTCTTTGGCTCTATCTCACACTCATCACATTGCTAAAGAAGAAAAAAATGAAGAAAAAAAAAAAAGAAATGGGTAATAGATGGTATGATTACTTTGAAAATAGCCATGCTAAGGTACTGTAGTTAGAACTATGAATTAGCCCAATTCTTTTGAAAAGCCTCTTGGAACAGCTGAAAAAGTTACTAAATATTATCACTTTCCTTAGATAGTGCTACCATTATTAGGCATATAACCAAAATCAAGTCAAAAACATAAGGTACACATATGTAAATCCTTTATATTTATATTTATGTCTATTTATGATAATATTTTTCCACAAAGAAATGTAAATCGAATAGATGAACAAGCTATAGTAAATAAATGTAATAAAATAAAATGCTGTTATAAGAAGTGACAAAAAAAGAAAGTTTTAGGGGGCAAAAACTGCAAAGATTAATTTGTCTTAACTGACTCAGAGTGATGTGAGCAGAATATTTAGGACAACTTATCCCATGACTAAAACACTGTAGAAAAAATATTTTGAAAAATTGAAGAACTCTGATCAATACAATTACTGACCAATAATGACTGCAGAAGACTAATGATGAAACAGCATCTCATCTCTTGGCTGAAATGTGATGGACTGTATGCATAAAGCAAATCATATTGAGATACCAGCAGTACAATGTGAATTTGCTTTTCATGACTATTATTTTTTAAAGGAAGACTTTTATAGGGAAGAGGATTGTTTTGCATGTCTCTCTATGTATGATGTATGTAGTAGTGATAATGATAAAAAAAGAAAATAAAAAGTATCAACATTTGAGAGTACAAAGGTTAGAAATGGATGTATAAAGATGTATAAAATGGTAAGTTTTATACTATCATTTTTATTTAATGTGCAGTTAAAATTACATAATAGAAATTCAGTTTCATATAAAATTCTCTTTTTCTTTTCTTACTTTATTGACATGAGTATGTTTGTTAAGGCTTATATTCAATATCACCTCTGAGGCATACTGGCTGTTTGTCTCTGGCCAAAAAACTTAACCTCTCATTCTAAACCACTTTTGAAGACTGAACATTGCAGAGAATATGCTGACCTGAACTAGTAGAAAAAATGTCTCCTAGGGAATCTCTCTATGCCACTGAAATCACAGTTCTAGTTTCTATCCTGCCTCACTACCCAGTTAATGTTTCCATATTGATTATAAAAAGTAAGCTGTGATAGAAATTTCATATAGCACAGTTTAGTATTCTCCCTGGCCCGTTTTTTAGTCTGCACATATGCACAGTCTCTCCTGTGGAATTTGTGGATAACTTTTTTTGTCATTTGTCTATCTCAGTAGGAATGCTAACATTGTATTTTTCTGGGAAAGAAGGAACTTAACCTGCTAATAAAATATATCATTTTTCATGGCAAGACATTATTGAGAGAGTTGAGAAGTTCCTTGTGTCTTTGAGCTATTAAAAAAAAAGTTTTAGTAGTCTATACTCAGCACAATACCCTATGCACAGTAGGCATTACAAAAAAATTTCTATTGGAGACACAAAGGAGATTTATTGAGTCTTGTGTAAAGAACAATGTATTTGGAGCCAGAACACCTCGTTTGAATATATGTTATATATTTCTGAGTAACTGACATTTCTTGGCCTCCTTAATTTCATCTATAAAATGTGAAGCTTTGATTAGACTTCTAAATTCCCTTCCAGTTTTACATCTGAGTCTCTGATAGTGAGATTACACACATACAAATCCTCAGATACATGCTTGTCATTATCTCAAGCAAGACTACAGGCAGCAATTCATAAAACAAGAATAAGGAGTAGATGTAAGCGTTTCTGAACTTGTATTTTAAAAATAAGGCCAATCTATGTCTTTATCTTTCACTGTACTACTGGGCCGTATTATTATCACACATACAGAAACTAAACTACAGATATGCTGGGGTAGGCAGGGTCAAGACACAGTGGAAACCTAAAATAGTACTTAAAGAAGATGGGGGGAAAGGAAAAAGTGATTATTGTAATATTGAAAATCCAAAGAGGGAACATGACCTTTTAGAAACCCATGAGCTGTGACATACATGCTCATGTAGACTGGGTTAGTGAAGAGTTACATTATCCCCATAGTGCTAAATATCTATTCAGAGAAAGCCCAGTTGGGAAAGCAAAAGGGGTGTTTATGGGCTGACTGTGATAATACAGACCAGGAACAAAATTCGGGATTCAGATTTGTTGTTGCTGTTGACAATGAAGACAATGAGAATCAGCAATCAAAAAAGAGACCACTCCATATTCAGAAGAAAGTGATTTCAGCATAAACCTGGAAACTTTTATTACAAAGAAAAGAAATCTCAAGGGAAGGGTATGATACTCTTTTTTAAAGTAACTAAAGGACTATGTCATATTGAAAAGAGTTTAGAATAATGATGCAGTAGATAGGATGCTGAACTGGAGTTAAAAAGACCCAAGTGTAAATGTGGCCTCTGATTTAGCTGTGGAATCCTGGAAAAATTACTCAGCTTCTTGTCTCAGTTTTTTTCATATATAATATAAGAAGGAAAAATAACTACCTATCCAACAGGATAAAATAAAATAATATTCATAAAATTCTTTGCAAAGTGCTATTATTATTATTACTGTTGTTATTATATTAATTGATCCAGTGTTTATTAAGTACTTACCATTAGTAAAAAGTGTTGCATAGTGGATGTAGGGCTGGTCTTATTGTCGGAAAGACTCAGATGGATTCAAGTCCTATGTAAAATTCAGAGTTAATTGTAAAATCACAGATAAGGCACTTGACCAGTTAATATAAGTATATATTAACTAATCAGTATACTTTTCTTAGAAAGGAAGGTTAACAACTTTGTTGCTAAAGTGCTTCACTGGAAGGAGTTTTCAAAATAACAGGTGTTTTTTTCTTTTTCTTTTTTTTTATTTGGAAAAAAAATAAGTAACTCATAGACCTACAACAAGTAACAACTATGCAAGACATTATGCTAGACACTAAGGATCAGAAAGTCAAACACAGTTTCTCCTGGGCCTATACCCCAAAGAGATCTTAAAGGAGGGAAAGGGACACACATGTGCAAAAATATGTGGCAGCTCTTTTTGTAGTGACTAGAAACTGGAAACTGAATGGATGCCCATCAATTGGAGAATGGCTGAATAAATTATGTTATATGAATGTCATGGAATATTATTGTTCTGTAAGAAACAATCAGCAGGATGATTTCAGAGAGGCCTGGAGAGACTTTCATGAACTAATGCTGAGTGAAATGAGCAGAACCCAGGAGATCATTATACACAGCAACAATAAGACTACATGATAATCAATTCTGATGGGCATGGCTCTCTTCAATAATGAGATGTTTCAAACCAGTTCCAATTGTTCAGTGATGAAGAAAGCCATACACACCCATAGAGAGGCTTGTGGGATCTGAGTGTGGACTACAACATAGAATTTTCATGATCTCTGTTGATGTTTGCTTGCATTTTGTTTTCCTTCTCAGAATTTTTTTCTTGCTCATCGGATTTTTCTTGTACAGCAAGATAACTGTATAAATATGTATACATATATTCGATTTGTCAAGTATTTTAACATAATTAACATGTATTAGATTACCTGCCATTTAGGGGAGGGGGTGGAGGGAAGGAGAGAAAAATTTGGAACAGAAGGCTTTTCAAGGGTCATTGTTAAAAAATTACCCATGCATGTTTTGCAAATAAAAAGCTTTAATTAAAAAAAAAAAAGAAAAGAAAGTCAAACACAGAACTTTCCCACTGGAAGAAAATAAGGCATATGCAGCTAAGTTAATACAAACTATGTTTGTTTCTTGGTTTGTTTGTTTGTTTGTTTGTTTGTTTTTTTTTTTTTTTTTTTTTTTTTTTTTGTGGCAATTGGGGTTAAGTGACTTACCCAGGGTCACACAGCTAGGAAGTGTCTGAGACCACATTTGAACTCAGGTCCTCCTGACTTCAGGGCTGGTGCTCTAAACACTGCGCCACCTAGCTGCCCCCACATATTTGTTTTGTTTTTTGCAAGGCAATTGGGATTAAGTGACTTTCTCAGGGTCACACTGCTAGTAAGTGTTAAGTGTCTGACAATGGATTTTCAACTCAGTTCCTCTGACTTTAGGGCAGGTGCTCTATGTACTATGCCATCTAGCTGCCTCAGGACAAAGTCATTTTAAGGATGGGGGAAGTACTATGAGCTAAGATAACCAGGAAAATCCTGGTACATGAGGTTAAAATGATACTAAAAGAGGAACACAAGGTATATTGGCATTCCAAGAGGCAGAAATGAGAAGGGAAAATACTCAAGGAAAGGGTATTGGCTTTTAAATAGATATGGATGCCAGATATGGCAAATTGGGTATAGACAATAAGGTCAGTTTTGCAAGACACAGGTTTTGTTTTTTGTTTTTGTTTTTTGAAGAATATGAAATCAGTCTAGAAAGATAAATCAGAGCCAAATCATAAGGGTTTACATGCCAGAGAAGTTTTTATTGTATCCTGCAGACAAAAGGGGATTGTTCTAATTTTTCTTCAGAGAAGTGATATAGTTAGTTTTGTGCTTACTGATTTTAAATTTATTAACTACTATGTGGAGGAGAGCATAGAGGAAAGACTATAGATAGGGAATAGATCAGAAAAGCCCAAATTTTATTCCAACTGTATTTGATTTCCTGTCTAATCAATCACCTATTCATGTCTTAAGGTATATTTTGTTTTTGTTTTTTTCTGCTTCATTTTCTATTTCCCTGGGATTCATTTTTTTTCAGCTCCTGGATTTCCAAACAAGTGAAGCATGTTTTAGTTCTATTCTTATTTTTGCCTCATTTATAGATGTTTCATGCAAGGCCTGCTAAGGGGAATTTTCCATGAAATAGTGATAAACTCCCTTTTACATTCTGAGAAGTGGTCTAGGAAGAGTAAGGAATTAGCTAAAAGTATGAGTACCTTTTCATCTAGCCCCTGAGTAGGATATAAATCTATATCTTAGCAGGAAGATTTTGAATAATTTTGTACTTGGAACCACTGTTTCTAATACAAATTCTTTTTAATATGTGGCCCCAGGATGGCTGTATCTCCCTAAGGAACTTTCTGAGATGAGATTGGGGTAGGGTGAGTATAATACTTGAGATTTATGTTATATTATCAATGACAATATTGAGGGCTTTATAATTTCCAATAAAATAAATATTAACAAATATTACACATATATGCAATTTCTTTGAGGTCCTTCTTACTTTTTTAAAGTGTGGAAATCCCTTAGGCCAAACATTTTGAGAAATGCTAGTGATCATTCTATGATAATTCTCATTTTACATTGATAGTGCCTATTTTCACCTCAATAATCAGAAATGCATGGTTTTTGAGAGTACTATTTTGTTATTTGGGTTCGCAGTTCAGGACTTAAACAGAGCTAGATCCACTAGTAAAGAGGGACCTTTTCCTAAGTATCCATGAAATAATCATTTCTTCACCTCATAATCTTATCAGTAGTCTCCCTTATGCCAGCATTCATAGACATTTAGACTTTTAGTTTAGCATAGATTAATTCTGTTTGCCTCAGAAAGCATAATTAGGAACAAGTGAAAGGCAGAGACATGGATTTAGACTTGTAATTTTAAAAAACAGAAAACTTTGAGTAATAGAGCAATTTACAGTTAGAATGGACTCCCACTTGATTTTTGGAATTGTAAGGACACTTGTTTTAATAGGAGTAGTTGCTTGTAAAACAGAGTCCAATGTATCTTAGAAAATAGTGCTTTATATTTGAGGGGTACAGAGTGTAGTAGAGACACACATGTACAAGAGACAGTCTCTCCTTGTGGACTTCATTGCTTTTGCTTTCATATGTTTTCAGTATATGCAATAGACCAAAGGGCTAAATGTTTTTAAATGATCATAATATGTAATGCATTCTTCATTTGAGATCTTCTAGCAGAGGATGAATGATCTCTTACTGAGGATATTGTAGATAGAATTTCTGGTCAGATATGTATTGCACTGGATGATCTCTGAGCTCCCCTGAAGCTTTGAGATTCTGTAGTTCTGTGATCCCTATCCATTCATAATTTTTCATCTTGTATGAATTCTTTTGTGTTTCCATAATTCCTCCACAGACATTCTACCTAGGGCAGCAGGGATCATCTTGTTTGCTTTTCTTAATTTGTTTTGTTTGTTTGTTTTCTAAAGCCTCCTGGGCTTTTAGCCATGATTGGATCATTCAGGCTACCATCCAATTGTACTTTGTCTTTGACACATGACTTTCCCATCTCCTTTTCCCTAGAATTAATGCAAATAAATGAAGGACAGTAGCAACAACATAATGCAGAAGAAAAGCTCCATGCTGATATTGAAGGTTCAATGTGACTATTTTTCAGTTCTCAATTAATATCACTTGTTGATAACGAAAGGAAAATAGTCTGAGCAGAAATGAGAAATGCACACCAGCCTTGAAGTCAGGAGAACCTGAGTTCAAATCTGGTCTCAGACACTTAACATTCCCTAGCTATGTAACCCTGAGCAAGTCATTTAACCCCAATTGCCTCAGCAAAAAGAAAAAAAAAAGAAATGAGAAATGCTTGGAGAGCACAAGTTGGCACAAAACCTACTTCCAGTGAACAGAAAGCTTTAATTGGTATCAATACACATTTTTGTCTGGATGATTATTAAAAAAAAAAGTATTGAAAATACAGTCATTTAACCTCACTGGCAGACAATTTGTTCTTATACATCAGATTTTTGAGAATAGCTTCAGAACATACTGGTACAGAGGTCCATATGGATTTGGGCTTCTAAAGGGTGAGTTTTGCAAGGAGGAATGGTTTGTGTTTCATGTTTTTTAACAGCTGTAAAAGATGCAAAATTTTAAATTAAAAATAACCTTTCAGCTGATTCCTTGTATAATTGCTATCTTGTTTTGCTAATGCTATGGCTGAATTATAACTTGCTGAAACCCCCGAGATTTGCATGCTGGTTTAGCTGCCTGAATTTACATTGACATGCTTTTCAGTCAAGTGAGTAACTAAATCCTGTGGCCACAAGTGAGCCTGCCAGTATTTGCATTGAAAATCAGTAAGCGATTAGAGGAAGAATGACTGGATGCTTTCTCTCTGCTTTCCCCTTAAATAGATTCAGTGATGAAATTTTGGGTATCTCAAAATCCTGCTCCCTTTCTTTAATTGACTGTGGCTGATATACAAGCAATTGCTTCAAAAAGACTGGAAGTGACAAATGGAAACAATAAATAAATAATTCTAGAAGCATATAAACTTCTCAGTCTGATAACACTAGCTAAAATGTTCATTAATCATATAACTGCTAAATTAATAAACTGAGAATTTTTGGGGGGTGGGACTGAGGGGTGAGGGTTGGTATTGTAAGCTAAAAGATCCTGCAGTTGAAGAAATACGGTTTTGGAGATAAAAGGATTTGAGTTTGAATTCCAGTTCAGCCATTTGCTGTCTGTGTTATCTTAGATGAGTTAATTAATCTACCCTCTGCCTCAATGTCCTAATCTGTAAAATGAAAAGTGGGATTAGATGATCTATAGTGACCCAAATTTTGTACAAAATTTTATACAAAAATATACAAAAGAATTCATGAAAATTGATTTTCTGATGCAAAAGTATTTGATTTTCTTATGAGACAATACATTAATAAGATGATTTTTGAGATTAGTCTATTACTTAATTAGCCATATTACTTCTGTAGGGCATATATTTACTAATTTATATTATCCTATCTTTATAAATTTCATTTAAACACTATAATAAACATCTATTATGTGTAGAGAAACTTTGAGGATTGGGGGAGATATAAATTTCATCTGAAATCCCTGCTCTCTTGAAGCTTAACAACAGAGTGGGATGGGATGTCAAAATGGCACACGTTACTAGAATGAAGTGTAACTAGAATAAAGTATAGAATAAAAGTAACAAGAGATGTAAAAGTTTTAAAAGAACAAACCAAAAGTTGTGTGTGTATGTGTGTGTGTGTGTGTTGGAAAAGGACTTAAGAATAAGGTTATCAAGTGGAAGTGAATAGCAAGATGTCCAGTCAAATATAAATTTCTTTAATCAGGGGCTCCTTCTTTATCCCCAGTGCCAAGAACAATGTTTTGCCCATGGTAGGCCCCTAATAAATCCTTGTTGCAGTGAAGGGGGTACAATGGAAAATATGTTATATTTAGAGCTAGCAGGCCTGTGTTTGAATTCTTTCTTTCTTTTTCTTTTACTACATGTGTGACCTTAAGCAAATTACTTTCCTCTCCTGATCTCTATTCCACATACATAAAATTAAAGGTTAGACCAGACAATTTTCAGTGTCCCTAATAGCTCTAAATTTCTAATATGATGAATTGATTTGAATGTGACAACAAAGAAAAGAACATTTGTATTGCACTTTAAAGTTAGGAATTCAATAGACGATAATTAGAAATTAGATAGAAAGAATTAAAGATAATGTACCAGGAATGACAGATGGTATAAGTAAAAATAAGATTTTGAAAAGTGGAGGCTACTACTTAGAAATAGAAAAGGAGTAGTAGAATGTAACTAGATTGTAGTGTATAAGGAAGACAAATAGTATACATTAAATCTGGCAATATAAAATGATGTCTAATAAGGGAGAGTCTTGAATTCCAGGAGCAGAAGTATAAATTTTATTTGGTATGTAACTAAGAAAACCAAAGGCTTTTGAAAAAAATGACAAAATTGATGATGATGGTGATAGTGATAATAATTGGCATTTATATTTCTATCAAACAAAAAATATTTTCCATAAAATCTCATTTGATATATCAGATATCAACTTAAAGAAAATTCTTCTAGTAATAGCAAGAAGCATGGAAAAGAATGGGAAGAAAACTACTACGGTTTTGTTCCATTTGTCTAGTCAAGATGTTAAGGCTTGCATTAAGGTGATGACAATATGAATATAGTTAGATGCTTAATAATATTAAAATGGAATAGATGAAATTGAAATAGAACAGAAAGGAAGGAAGGGAAACATCCTGTCTCTATGTGTTATGACCCTGACCCTGACCCTGTCCTCTAATTATCTAGATAGTTAATCTTTCTAGATAATTATGTTATCTAATTCCAGCTAGTCCCTCTCCCAGAAGTATATTGTTGTAATATCCACAGTGACTGTCCCAAATATTCTCACCTTTATAAAATATTCCACAGTACTCTTTGCCTTCCCCTTCACCACATGCTATTAGAAAAGGTCCCCCAATATCCTTTAAGAGAAAAATAATGAAGTAATTCCTTAAGAGTTTCTTTTTCTCTGCTCCCCCTCATCCAACTTAAATAAGTTCTGTCTCTCTCTCTCTCTCTCTCTCTCTCTCTCTCTCTGTATATATATACATATATTCTTCATCCTATTCTTGAATGGAAATAGTTCTTCTCCTTGCCAAGGTTAACTTACCTGCACTCTAGGTCTGCCCCGTTCATGACTTCTGCAGTGGATTCACTCCACTACCTTTCTGACTTTTGGTAGCATAGTGGATATATCCTGGGCTTTAAGTCCAGAAAATCTCATTTCAGATCTTACCTCAGGTGTTTTCCTTCATTGTGAAATAGAGTTAATAGTAATATCCATATCATATAGTGAAGATCAAAAATTATATATTATTAAAAAATTCTTAGCACATAAGCATTATATAAATGATTATATCTCCTTCCTGTACAGTTCCCTCATTCCCCTGTCTATATCTTTATTCACCATCTCTTGGCTCTTTCTGTGCTACCAACAAACACACTCATCTTTAGCTTAATTAAAGAAAAAAAATTCCATAATCTTACCATCCCTGCTAGCTATTTATCTTATGTTTTCTGTAGGGAATATAATTAAGAATGCAATCTTTACTTGGTGCCTCTATTCCCTCATCTTCCTCTTTCTTCTAAACCCTTTTAAATCTCATCTTTGATATTTTCATTCACTAAAAGTGTTCTTTCAAGTTACTATTGATCTGTGCTTATCAAATATAATTGCTTTGTCTTCTTGTGCCAATATTCATCTTTCTTGACTTCTTTGTAATTTTTAAAACTATAAATTACTTTTTCCTTCTGAATATTCCCCAATTTTTTGATTTTGGTAACATTCTATTCTCCTAGTTCTCTTATCTGATCATTCTTCAATATCCTTTACTGAATCTTCACCCATATTATGTTAAGTGTAAGTATCCACTAGGTACTTGTACAAGGCACTATCCTTGACTTTCTTCTATTTTTGCTTTATAGTATTCTACTTGCTAATTCCTCATTGTTATTTAATTCTATGATTTCACCTTTCAACAATGAAAGACTTACTCTGAGAAATACAATTATTCACAACTCTAGACTCTTTATGAAGAATACTCCAGAGAGAGACTGATGACTTTGAATATAGATTGAAGCATATTTTTCTCACTTGTTATCAATTTTTTTACTTTGTTTTGGCAATATGGCTAATATTAAAACGCTTTGTATCATATCACATGTAAAATGGCTCTCACATTGCTTGTTTTCTCAATGGGTGGGTAAGAGGCTTGAGGGAATGAGAAAATTTGTAATTCAAATTTTTTTAAAAAGGGACAAAATGCTAATAGATTGTACCATGATTTAAAAAAAAAATCCAGTTGTTAAATACATCCCTATATTTCTTGCCTCTCTGAACCATTTTATTCCTTCAAAGTTTAAGTACCACCATCTCCTAGGTCTCTTCTTATTCCTTCATGTGCTTCTCCTTTTTGGGTATTTATTTTGTATGTATACTGTATCTACCAATCTGTAAATATATTGTATAGCTACAGTAGAATGAAGATCTTTCAGGATACAGACTGTTGTGATTTTGCATTATATGTGAAGCACTTAGCAGAGTGCCTGACAAGTAACTGGTGTTTAAGATCACATTGATTGGTTGACATGATTTCTGTGCCAGCCTTACAGAACTTTTAAGACATCTTGGCATTAGAAAATCTTTTCAGGTGTTCTTCACTTATTCAGGAAAAATAAATGAATGACTGAATGAATGAATAAACAAATAAATGAAGTTACTTAAGAGCATTCCCCAGTAACTCTGTAAATATTCTTTTACAAATGAGTAAATATTTCCAAAGAACAGTGGTAAGTTCATGTAGGAAAAATTGTCTTGGTTATAAAAATATTACATTTTTTTTTCACTGAGGCAAGATTTACAGGTGAGAAAAGCTAATTAATACATTACTTAAATGACACAAAAGCTAAAAATTTACAGCCAAACAACACTGTATTTAAATTTTAAAAGGCAATATATTAAAATGTCTAACAAAAGGAATTTATAATGTGATAAATAAGTAATATAGATAATAAATAGAATGAGATCATAGGGGAAACAATGAAAGGTAGAATAGTAAAGAAAAAGTAAATTTTTATTTTTTTCTGGGTTCATTCAATTAAATTTAATATTTTTTTAAAAAAATTAATTCCAAATTATCTTCCACCTTCTTTCCCTTCCCAAACCCACAGAAAAGGCAAGCAATATTGTATCAGACATCATCCAAAACACATTTTCATATTAACCATGTTAAAAAAAAGAAAAAGCAAGAAACATAAGGAAAGTGAAAAAAAGAAATGTTTCAATTTGTACTCAAAGTCATCAGTTCTCTTTCTGGAAGTGGATACTATTTTTAGTAAGTTCTTTCAAACTGTCATGAATCATTGTATTTATCAGAGTAGCTAAATCATTCACAGTTGATCATTATTACAATACTAATTTTATTGTGTACAGTCTTCTGGTTTTGTTCATGTATGTCTTACCATGTTTTTTCCCCCTCACACTATCCCCTTTGTCATTTCTTACAGACACTATAATTCCATCACAGTCTTATTCCACAACTTTTTTCAGCCATTCCCCAATTGATTGATATCCCCTCAATTTCCAATTCTTTTTCACCACAAAAAAAGCAAATAGACATAAATAGATAGAGATGG
Organism: Myrmecobius fasciatus; assembly: GCA_023553655.1. Classification (NCBI taxonomy): domain Eukaryota; kingdom Metazoa; phylum Chordata; class Mammalia; order Dasyuromorphia; family Myrmecobiidae; genus Myrmecobius; species Myrmecobius fasciatus. Next base: position 10,041 of record JAJPUD010012661.1, on the reverse strand, counting down.
ATATCTCTGTCTATATATTATCTATAGTCCCACCACCACCTTTTTCTCTGATCTTTCTCTGATACACACTTAGTAGTGGTATCCCTGATTCAAGGGTTCTGTGCAGTTTAATATTCCTTTAAGCACTATTCCCAGTTATTCTCCAGAATTATTGGACCGTGCATGCATAGCAATGCATTAGTTTTCCCTATTTTCCTACATCCCCTCCACTATTTTCAAATTTTCTTTTTTGTTAATGTTAGTAAATCTGACAAGTATGAAGTAGAATTTTAGAGGTGTTTTAATTTGTACTTCTCCAATCAATAGTGATTTAGATTATTTGTTCTATATATAGCTTTAAATTCTTCTTTTTAGAAGTTTAGTTTTTACTACCTATTCATATCTTTTGAGCATTTATCAATTGGATAATAGCTCTTATTTTTTGTAAATTTGGTTAAATTTCTATATATTTGACAATAAAATTAATTATCAAAGAAATTTACAATAAAAATTTTTAATTTCCTTCCAGGAAAGACTTTACTAAAAAGAAGTACAAAATATGTCTGGCTGACAACTAGAGATGATGCCATGCAAATTTTTTTTTCAAATCTTTGTTTCCTCTATATTGGTTTCTTCTCTCATTAATGAGAAAACAAAATAAATAAAATAAAATAAAAAGAGTTTTACTGAAGTATGATTTACTAGTCTTCCAGGAATATGTATCTCTTGCTCTTCTAAACAGAGGGGAACTAGTAAATCATATTTCATACATTTAAATATATAAAAGGCCTTTTTTCCCACCTGATTAATTTGGTCAGCTCTTTTAAATTAAGAGTCACCTTGAAAAAAAATCAAATTTATATCTCATTAAAAAAATCTGATGATACTATATTTAAATATATCACCAAATAATATTACAGCACTAAGAAAATGGTAATTGAAAATAGATCAATAATATCACATAAGCATGACAGTACCAATATAAAAAATAATAATTTGTTAATCCTACTGATATGGAATGAAAATATTTCTCAACCATTCCCTTGAATTATAATCCCTATTCATTTGAAAATCAATGCTGAAAAATATTATTCTTTCCTTTATATGCCTTGTTATAAAATCATATCCTTTAGTGATATTGTGAATGCATCAATTGAAATGCTCTCTACAATGATACAAGTCAACCACCTATCGATAACTGCTCACCCTCTGCAACTTTTGTCCATGTCCTACTCATTTATGACAACAGTTATACTCAATAGACTGAGAAACTTCCTGATCTTTCTTACCTATGGAATATTTTAACAGTCTATTCATCATTCATATCCCTCAGTTATGACTAGTCTCTCACTCTCTCTTCCCTTTTCTCTTTCTCCTTTGTGTCTTTTTTTAATTTTTTTCTTTCTTTTTTTCTTTCTTTTCTTTCTTTTTCTTCCCTTCTCTCTTTATTTCTTTCTTTTCCCCTTATTTCCTCTCTCTCTCTCTCTGTCTCTCTCTCTGTCTCTCTCTCTCTTTTTGCAAAGGAGAGGGAAGTAGAAGGAAGAAAAAAATAAATGCTTTTTATACAAACAAAAAAAGATAGGCTTTTGTTTTTACAAGAACTTTGGCTTCCTGATTTCCTAATGCTTATTTGATCAATTCTCTTACTCTTATTTATCTGGAGCCAACTTTTTAATCTTTACTATCTGTGCAATATATAAATATGAATATAGCTATAGATTGATACAGATGTAGATAAAGTAATATGGACTAGATATAGATATATGAATAATAGAGATAGATATATTTATTGTCTATATACCTATTAATATATATAAATACACATCTTGATGTGTGATAGCCACACATATGTGTATATACATAACTACATACTCACCTACTCATCAACATATTCTATAGATTGTCCATAGAAACTCTGAATTGCTGAAGTTGAATCATCTTTCTTCATCAATCTTCCAGTGTTTCATTGTGGTATCTTGTCATAATGATCATAAATTCTGGAGGACCAGCAGAATTCAAGATCTAACTGTGCCTCTCAAAGTGCAAAAGAGGCTCAGCAACTTCCTATATTTTGAAGATTAATCTAGCTAGATTCAGCTAGGTAGGAGGTTGGTGTCATATGATGAATGAGTGACTGAATGCCTGAATATATACAATAAAAAAGTATTTATTAAGCATGCTTTATATAACAGGCACTATGCTAAATATTGGGGATACAGATACAATAATGCAAAATAATTCAGGTCCTGAAGGAAAACATTATCAGTAAAGGGTATTTTGGATAAGGAAGTCAAAGAGAATGGTGATTAGAGTCAAAAGACAAATGATTGGCAAGTCCTTTTCATGAATTGTTGATTGTAAATTAATTTGGTTACTTATATCTAATTATGAAAATCTGATGGCATAACAACTCTCAAAACCATATTACTCATTCATTGGATGTGATCTGTCTCACTATAATGAATTCTCACACCAGTGACTTTGAAGCACTGAAATTCTGTAACTAGAGCTATACCCAACAGAAATGCCACAGGAAAGAGTCTTTAATAGTACTTAAAATAGGAAAACTTACACATTCCTAAGAAGAGCTCAGGAAATGTAAAAAAATATCTTGGGAGCAATTCCAAGAGACAAAGATGAATTTGATTTCAAAACACAATTTTATCTATTTAGTTAGTTAATTTTGCATTCATTTACTTAGTACATTACACTCGATGTCATACTCATAGATAGATATGGATATAAGGTAGAGACTATCAATATGTTATTAGAATAATGCAAAAACTTATAGGACAAATAAAAATGTCTATTGCTAAATGTCAATAAACTATACTTAAGGGGGAAAAATCAGATAACTTTAGCTTTCTGCCAGCTTCTAAAGGCCTTTTCTATTAATAGCCAAAACAGATGTGTTCAATTAGACAGCCCAGACCATCCTTTTTTTTTTCCTAATCACCTAATTCACCCTATCTGAGGGGCAAAATAACAGATGTATAAGGAATCTATTTCTTTATGTCTCTTTCTGTGAGTCATCTGCTAAGACCTCATTCATCATTGTAAAAGCTGTGAATGGATAGCTATGTAATACCCCAAGGTCTCATAGGCTATATTCGTATGAGTCTGAACATCTTCTCTAGTAAAGGAAAAATTCCTTGTACTTTTGTCAAACTGTCAACAAACACTTCTCTCTTGATACAACTTGTGCAACCCCCACCCCCCACACTGTTGACCTTCATCAAATGTTTCATTTTAGACAAAATTCTCTGTGATTATCTTCATGTGGTTCTCACAATTGTGTACTTTGGTCTTGTGTGGTGATGCACAACCGTGTGGGAGATGCTTGCCTGCTGAGGGGGTTCACTGTGGTTTTTTTATTTACTTTTTTATTTTTTAAGCATTCAACTTTTGATTTCCAATTTAAACCATTAAGCTATGTACTTTAGAGAAGTGATTAATAGGAACAAATCTATATTATTATCCCCCTTATCTTAGTTCCCAAAAGAAGCAGAAGACCATTCAATCACTCAAAACATCAGAGAACTGTTGAACTGCTTGTGCAATTGAGAATTAAGTGACTGTAATTCAAACAGCCAGAGTCCTTCCATCCTGTTCTCCATCCTTATGCTGAAGGTTAATGCCACTCTGATGCTGTGACCCACATTTAACTTCAATCAAAAATGTCATAACTTTTTGATCTAATGAAATTAGGATGCGAATCATGATTATCTTGCTCATCATACTGTGAAATAGTTCAAACTCTTTGTTTTCAAAGGTGGTAGAACTGGTATATGCAGATAATGAAGTTTATTTTTCAAAATGAGACCATTGGTCTGGTAAGTTGATGAGCATCCCTCCAGCTAGTTACTTTGATATGCAGGATAGCTTAATTTAAACTAACAAAACTAAAGAGCTAGACAAATGGCTCCTCTTTTCAATTCTCTACAGGATAGGACATTTGAGGAATCAATATGAAGGAAAGGAGAAAAAACAAATATTGAAAAAATTATCTTTTTAAAAAGTTTTTTTCTTTAGAGTACCTTCAAAAACTATGACTAGTTATGGAATTATTTCTTTTGATATTTTCAACTCTAATTCTTTCTAAATTGATTCATGAAATTTTAGATATGGAAGAGCCCTTCAAAAATCTGGGGAAATACTATCTTTAGCTTTATATTGCCAAAAGTTAGGTAGGTACTTAGGTAGGACCTACTGCTACTCAGAAGAAATGAGGGGATTATAACACTAAATTTTCTGCTTTGTTTCTAATCTTGCCCTTTCCAAACTGTTGAGATTAAGAAAGAACACTTGCCACCAGTGTTGAAAATGCTGGTTAAGCTTCAGCCAGACCCTTCTCTATCCTTTCCAGAGATTTAGGTGGTAAAGAATACCACTTAAAGAATACCAAAACGTTTTTATTTTGTTTTTGTCATCTGAGAGTCAGGTCTTCCTTTAATACATTATCCTCCAGGAAATTATCATGAATAATATCACAAAATATCACCAGTCATAGCTACCAATACTCTGGACTATTTTTAATTAATAGCTAAAATTTATAATAATACATACTATCTGTAAGTATTGCTTAGTAAGTGTGAGGTACTGTGTTAAGAGTTTTGTAGTGATTTTCTCATTTGATCTTCACAACCACCCTGGGAGTTAGGTGCTAGTATTATCCCTATTTAAAAAGTGAGGAAACTGAGGAAAACAGATGTCACACAGCTAGAAGTGTCTGAGGTTAGATTTGAAATTAAATTTTCCTGACTTCAAGGCTGGTGCTTCATCCTATGTACCATCTCATTGGCCAAAGAGGGCAGGACTGCCCAAACCAAAGTCTTTGCAAGATGCATGATCTATATTATTACCAGACATTGCTATCATTTATCCTGTCTCTTTCTCTGATCAAATGATACTCAATCAAATAGTAGCTTTCTGTTCTGATTAACAGACTTACTTCCTGTAATCTAGTCCTGTCAACTCAAATTAGTTGTTTTTTCAAACCCCTAAGACAAAATAAACCAAAAGAACAAAACAGTTGGTTTCTATCTGTAAACACAGTCTCATCTCTCATTAGTCCAAATCTCCCAAATTCTTATGGTCTTCTCTACCTTTTGACTATGCCCTCCAGGAACCTTTTTCTATCATTAAAGTTATCTTCTAACTAGGACTTTTTCTCATCTATTTTCCATTTTCTAATGTTATTGAAATATACTTTTCTCCAGAAGCTGCCTTATCTCTGGTCATCATTTCCAATGTTGTTTCCTCTTCCCTTATAACTCCTGACATATGTTGTCAGGAAATAGTCCAATTTTTGATTTCAGCCAAGCTCTTGCTTGAGCATGACAATTATTTTATTCTTAAGTAATTTATTTACTACCTTAATCATTGATCTGGAAGTTTCATAATTCTCCTGTTTCCTCAAGACACCAGACCCACCTTTGTACATTATTGTCCACAGTAATGTTACCATCTTTCCATCTTTCAGAAGGGCTCATTGACATATCAAGTACCTGTCTCCAATATGGAATTCACGAACTTCTCTGCTAAATAGACTCCTCTTTACAGTGTCTTTATTTACATTGTGCCACCATCCTTTACTCTTAGTTAGCCAGACTCATATTTTTTTTTGAGGCAATTGGGGTTAAGTGATGTGCCCAGGGTCACACAGCTAGGAAGTGTTAAGTGTCTGAGACCAGATTTTAAGTCAGGTCCTCCTGACTTCAGGGCTGGTGATCTATTCACTACACCACCTAGCTGCCCTCAGACTCATATTTTAATGATGCCTTTAGGTCACTCCATATGATGGCTTTGTTTACATAAACTACTCTGTCTTTGCACATGAGCTCTCTTCCCTTGTTCATGTTTTCTAACTCTGGAACCATAATCAAATAAATTACAATTTTTGATATAGGAAAAAAAGTGGGTTGATACATTTAATTATTGGTTTACTAGACTTTTCTGTCACTTTCTAAAACAAAATATTCCTTCCTAGATATTATGGCTTTATAAATGTTTTCTCTCTGTATGGACTGCCTTGCTATTGTATTTTTATCTCTAGTACTTAGCACAATTCTTCACAACCAGACAGAATTTAATAAATTATTTTCATTCATTCATTCATTTTTGCATTTATCCTTAACTCTACATTCTTATACTTATCGTCTTTCTAATTCTACCTTTTTTATTTTCTTTTTCACTGTTCCCTTTTTTCTTATTTGGTTCCTGTCTTATTAAAATCTCTTTTTTTACCCTTTGTTTGAAAGATTGTCAAAAGTTTCTAATTGTTTTCTTTTTTCTTTCATTCTCCTTTTTCTAATTCATCATTTTCTTATTTATAAGAATAATTGTAATGACCAAGTCGTTTCCCTTTTCAAAAGCCTTCAGTGAATCACCTCTGGCAGTAGAAAAAAAAATATATTCTTCCCAGCCTGACACTTAAAGCCCTTCACAATCTCATTCCCACTATACATTTCCAGATATTTTATATCATCCCCCTTCATTTACTACTTTACTAATAGTTTTTTTTTTTCCTAAATCAACATTCCATCTTCTGCTTTTGTGTTTCCGCACTGGCATTCCTCTCCACCCCTAGTTTCTAGAATGTACTCAAACCCTAACTTGACCTCTCAGAAATCCCATCTTACTTCAACGTTTTTCCTTAAATCAGGTCATCAAGTTTTTATTACATGCCAGGCAATGTGCTGAGCAATGGAGAAATCTGCCTCCCTAAAATGTTCTCACACTAGTCCTGGCTGTCTGTATTACAACAATGCAAAACAAGCCTGATTCATTCATTTCATCAATTCAGATATTTGAATGCAGTTATCATGTTCCTCCCCAAGGCTTCTCTTCTCCTGATTTAACATTCCTATTTCCTTTTGTGACATATTGATTTTGTTCACGATTATGGTCTCCCTTCTGAACCCACTTATTGTTGTTCAATTGTTTCAGTCATGTCAATATACGCCGCCTTTGGAATTTTCTTGACAAGGATGTGGAAGGGCTTGTCATTTCACTCTCCAGTTCATTTTACAGATGAGAAAATTGGGGCAAACAGGATTATCTACTTTGTTCAGAACCATGTAGCTACTAAGTGTCTGAGACCAGATTTAAATGTAGTTTTTTGTTTTGTTTTGTTTTGTTTTGCTTAGATTTGATGCTCCATTCATTGTGTTGTTTAATTGTCCCTCTGAATCCACTAAAGTATTTCCATGTACCTTATAAAACATGGAATCCAAGTCTAAAGACAATGCTTTGAATAAACTTTTATCAGATGCTGGATGCACTAGAATTATCATCTCCTTCTCTGGGGAATTTCTTAATATAGACTCATCTTTCTGAGTTCAAATCTGTCCTCAAGACACTTCCTAGTTATGTGATTCTGGGCAAGAAATTTATCCTTCTTTGCCTCAGGTTCCTTCTCTGTAAAATGAGCTTGAGAAGGAAATGCCAAACTATAATTTGTGTATTTGCCAAGAAAACCCATACGATCTCATGGAAAGTCAGACACGACTGAAATGATTGGATAATATGACACTAGATTATTTTTATCAATTCCATCAACATTAGATCATAGCAGCAGATGAATTCTGTAATTCTGGTAAGTTTTTAAACTGAAAATTAATCAGAAATCCATACTTAATCAACTTTTTTAGATATTAAAGGACTTGGAATGTTAGACATAATCTAGTCTCTGGACAAATCTTTGTAGAAAATATTTAGCCTAATATGTTGAGATCAAGCTTCAGACAATGCTCATTCCCCTTCCTTCTTTCCCTCAATTGTAATAGGTCTTTTGCACCTCTTCTTTAATATTACAAACAGTCCATTCAGAAAGACACCTTCAGTCCATGTGATACCTCCCTCTGTCTTTGCCAGTTCTCAAGAGTTACTGATAATATTTTCTCGTCTACGGTTGTAAACAGTTTAATCTAAATGTGTATTTTCCTCCTGTTTACCTTTCTATGATTCTATTGAGTTCTGTGCTTGTAGATTAAATTTTCTGTTAACTAATGTTTTTTTCAGTAGAAATGAAGCTCCATCTTCCCCCTGAAAGATGATGCTTAATCTTGTTGGGCAGTTAATTTCTGGCTGTAACCCCAGGTAATTCATCTTCCAGAATAAGGGATTCCAGGCCCTCTGATCCTTTATGGTGGAAGCTGCCAGATTCTGGGTAATCTTGACTTTTTGGTCTTTGAATTGTTTTTGTCTGAAAGCTTGTCCTCTTCTGAGTTTGTGTTTTTGTCTGCCTTGTCACCATAGTAATATTCTTTGGTCAAGGTTGTTTTCTGTTTCTTGGTCACTTTCCTTTTCTTTTAGTATTTTTTTTTTTTTTTTTACTTTTACTTATAAGGTGGCACTCTGCTCCTGGGGTAAAGGGGCGCTGTCCCAAGCTTGCTGTGCAGCTCTGAGCCTTGGCTTCCAGCACAGCGCCCCCTTGTGTTTGTAGGGGGTAGCTCGGCCTGCTCTGTTCCCGAAACAGCCTGGTTTCCCAGAGTTTTCCTTCTGAGCTGGGACTGGAAGCTGCCCCCTGCTGTGCTCCTCTGCTGAGCCAGAACTGAGGGGCTTAGTTGCTGATTTGCTGTGACTAAGACCCTCTCACCAGCTTTCCCAGACTGTATCTGACCTGGGCTGAACTGCCTTTTTACCCCAGTGAGATTAACCTTTCCTGAAGTTTTCCCAATCTATCTGGAGCTGGAGAGGGGTTTCCTTCCCTTAGACTCTGTTCAGAGGCTTGGTTTCATTTGGTTTTCCAGATAAACTGGGAGAGCTCGAGCAGCTTCCTGACTTTACTCTGCCATTTTGGCTCCACTCTGGCACTAGTCTAATAGGTTAAACATAAAACAGTCTTCTCACAGCTGATGCCATTTCTTTAAAAAGCAATGTCAGCACTTCTATCCATACTTTTATGTTTGAATGAAATCTCTATTTTCCAGAGAGTTCAAAGCTCCCACAATAGAATATGAATGTACTCTCAACTTTTCATAAGATTGTCAACTATGTAACTACTCCCCCATTATCCTGGGGGCAGTAAAACTTTCTTCTGGCTGTTATATATCCTGCCCAACTTGGATCCCATGGTCAGTCACTTCAGAATTACACCTCATCAGCACTTTACTGTGGAAATTCTCATCCACAATCATCATTACTATCTACTTTATTTTTAAAATTTCTACTCTGAGGACAAAGAGACACTCTAGGAAAAAATACATCATTAAATTATGAACATATTTTTAAATAAATTGATTAATTTTATCAAATATTATGCATTTATTACAAATAATAAAACAAATAATTACAACAAAATAAATTTCCATTGTACAAGGAAAATTTTATTTCCTGGAAAGATAATGTAATCTAAAAGTAATCAAAAACTTAAAAGATATAATTGAGAAAATATTGAATAAGTGCCTGCAAAAACTCCATACATGTGATAAATAACTTAGTTATATATTGAGAATATTTCCTGGGACATCTACCTCATAAAGTTGTGAGGATTAAATGAGATAATGCATGTTTACTTTAAAAAAAAGAATAAAATAGTTCAAATGTAGTATCATTACCTATCTAATCCATCTCTTATTATACCTCAAAGTCATCCATTTTTATGGAACACAAAATACACAGGTAAATTTCATTTCTATCCAAATGTTTTGTTGCCATATGTTTTCAATCTCAGTTCTACTTTGAAAATTGCATTATTTCTTTCATGCATATTTTTTGCTTTATTGTTGTTCCCTAAAAACAGACAAACACACACATGCACGCACACACACACACACACACACACACACACACACACACACACACTGACCATCCATTACTTCTAAGAGACAAGGATGAAGGATATCACCCAAATAGTGCAAAGAGTTTACATATTCAGGATACAGAATGAGACAAAAAGATTTTGTCATGGACAATGAGAGATTTTTTTTGGCTTAACTATGCATATTTGTTGTAGGGAATTTGTCTTTACCTATTCCTCCCTCCCTCCCTCCCTCCCTTCCTTTCTCCTTTTCTTCCTTCCTTCCTTCCTTCCTTCCTTCCTTCCTTCCTTCCTTCCTT
>JAJPUD010012660.1:0-10546 GCA_023553655.1 Myrmecobius fasciatus | reverse complement strand
TAGATAGCAGGATATCCACTACATGATAATTATGTTAGAATACTTAAGTCAAATATATGTATAATTATTGCCACACATCATTTTTTTTTTGTTCAGGAGAAATCGTATCTATAAGAGAGAATGATCCGATAAAGGAAATACAATGCAAGCAAACATCAATAGAGAACATGAAAATATTATGTTGTGGTCCACATTTCACATCCCTCACTCTGAGTGTATATGGCCTTCTTCACTGCACAATTGTAATTGGTTTGAAGCATTTCATTGTTGAAGAGAGTCATGTCCATTAGAACTGATACTCATATAGTACTGTTGTTGCCGTGTAAAACGATCTCCTGGTTCTGCTCATCTCACTCAGCATCACTTCATGCAAGTCTCTCCAGGCCTCTCTGAAATTGTCCTGTTGGTCGTTTCTTACAGAGCAATAATATTCCATAACATTCATATACCATAATTTATTCAGCCACTCTCCAATTGATGGTCATCCATTCAGTTTCCAGTTTCTAGCCACCACAAAAAGAGCTGCCACAAACCTTCTTGCACATGTGGGGCCCGTTCCTTCCTTTATGACTTCTTTGGGATATAAGCCCAATAGAAACACTGCTGGGTCAAAGGGTATGCACAGTTTGATAACTTTTTGAGCATAGCTCCAAATTGCTCTCCAGAATGGTTGGATCCGTTCACAGCTCCACCAACAATGCATCAGTGTCCCAGTCTTCCCACATCCCCTCCAACATTCATCATTATCTTTTCCTGTCATTTTAGCCAATCTGACAGGTGTGTAGTGGTACCTCAGAGTTGTCTTAATTTGCATTTCTCTGATCAATAGTGATTTGGAGCACCTTTTCATATGGTTATAAATAGTTTTAATTTCATCATCTGAAAATTGTCTCTTCATATCCTTTGACCATTTATCAATTGGAGAATGGATTGAATTTTTATAAATGTGAGACAATTCTCTATATATCTTAGAGATGAGACCTTTATCAGAACCCCTAAATGTTAAGATGATTTCCCAATTTGATGCTTCCCTCCTAATCTTGTCTGCATTAGTTTTGTTAGTACAGAAACTTTTTAACTTAATATAATCAAAATCTTCCCTGGACACAAGTTTATTCCATCTCCACAGGTCTGAGAGGTAAACTATCCCATGTTCCTCTAATTTGGTTATAACATCACTCTTTATATCTAGATCATGAACCCATTTAGATCTTATCTTGGTGTGCGGTGTTAGGTGTGCGTCCAGCCTTAGTTTCTTCCACACTAGTTTCCAATTATCCCAGCAGTTTTTGCTGAATAGTGAGTACTTATCCCAAAAGCTGGGGTCTTTGGGTTTATCAAACACTAAATTGCTAATGTTATTACCTAGCTTGTCCTGATATCCTATTCTATGCCCCTGATCGACTGCTGTATTTCTCAGCCAGTACCAAATGGTTTTGATGACTGCTGCTTTATAATGTAGTTTTATATCTGGTACAGCAACAGAAAGCCTATTTGGTTACGGACAACTTTAATTATTAGGAAGTTTTTATCCCCCAGATATTAAACCTAAATAGGTATCTATGTAACTTCCAGCTATTGATCACACTTCATCTATGAACATTTTATAGAATGAATGACAAATATAATTGAAAATGGTCTATCCAAATAATAATTGAATATGAAATATAATCAAAGATCTATGATTATGGAGACCAATGGGAAAGAGCTGGCTTTGGAATCAGAAAGATCTGGCTTCAAGCTCTGTTTCTTACATATATTGGAAATAAGTGCTTTTATATTGACTGTATATAAAGAAATCACTAACCTCTGTGTGATCTAGACAAATTTCTAAATCTAGAGTTACAGACAAGCTCCTATTCTATATATCACTACAGAGAATGTCTACACTGGAAGTTATACAAGGGAAAAATCACAGATGAAAGTCAAACAAAAAATAATGACCAAAGCATTATATTCAAAATATTCTGGAAAATTAAATCTACTGTCTTCTACTTGCTCTCTTCAAAAGAAAGGGGATTTTACTCATGTCAGTAATATTGGAATATAAGATTGAGATAAGATTTTTATAAGACCATTCAAGTGGAAGATTGCATCATACCTTGCCCAACTTTCTCACAAAAAAAAATTGTCCCAAGGAGGACCATACAAGAGAGCATTAATGACTTAGTAAAAATTCATCCTTTTTACTGAGAGAAAAGTAAAGCAACTCAAAAAGCCCATTTTATAGGTAACAACGCTATCCTCACACTTAAAGAAAAGTACCTTGTAAATATAGAGGGAAAAAATATTTCCTGATTCTAGCCATTCCCTGGTCATGAAAAAGAAGGAAGAATCAAGGACACACAAAAGCACTATAATGGATGCAATTTTTTCAAACTCTAAGAAGATTCAATTTGAGTATGAGTTCAGAGAGAATAAGAAGTAATTTTATGTAGTGCTGCGATTTAAAACTTTTGCAATACTGGAACTAGATTTTTCACATAGATGATATTAAAGTATATTTTAACTTGATTGTAGCACATTTAGGGAGAATGCTATGGGTTCATATTATAGTAGCAACACATTTTTTTGTTATAAAGATGGCACTTTTTAATTTTTAGGTTTTGTATTATCAACAAATATATTCTAAGCATCTATAATGTGAAAGTATAATTCAGACACAGGAATAGAGAAACTTTTGGGATGGTGTCTGTCAGGAAGAAGCTTTGGAATAACAGTAGTAGGAAGGAAAGGGTTAACAAAAAATTTCATTTTCATATCCTCAGTTACCTTGTTATACTTATATTGATCTTTTCTAATGCAAACATATTTCTGGCAAAATGTGTAATGATCACTGGAGGTTTGCCTGACCTCGTTATTAGAATGGTATGAGGCAAATAATTTTTATTAGAATTTCAATTAGCTTTCTTACTGTTATGATGTTTTACCTCTATCTTCCCTTTTCAGTTTCTCTTAAGGTTACTTAGAAAGATCATTTTAGGGAGACTGTATTAAAAGGTAAAACTAAAGAGCACACTCTTTCAGTTTGTATGTAAAATTGAGGTCATGATATATTAACCAAATCAGATTCATTGAAGAGAAAAAGATGACGTAATTCATGAAGGATTATTCAGGGAATCCTAATTGGAAAAAAGGAAAGTTTCAGCTTAATGTAAAAGGGGAGAGTGAGATACAAGTGCCAATATAACCTATTAAGTACATCTGAAATAGATTTTAAATGCTATTGTTAATAGTGGCACATAAAAGAACTGTAAAAGACAAGAAAAACAAAGGGCAACATTCTGATCATTATTGCTCTATTTTAAGCTTCTGGCAATTCAACTTTACAATTCCTACTCCCTAAGGTATTTACTTAATAAAAGAAAATTCAAGTTAGTAATATGTTCTTTACATTAAAAAATTCAGGTACCAGCACTTAAAAATGCATTATGCCTTAGTCATCATTTTGCAGATCTCCCATCCTTTCATTTTATAGATGAGGAAAACTGAGGCCCATAGAGGGTAAATAAAAAACTTGTTTCTGCTACTATAGGTAGTAGATAGATTGTAAAACTTAGATTTGAATCTGAATTGCCTCCCTGTACATTTTCTTCTCTTGTTCACAGTGATGTGATGCAGCTTTTAGAAAGGCTATAGCAATAAGCCAAGACCACATCCTATCTAAGAGTTGTACCACATCAACAACATACCTCCAAGTTTACTATTTATTGTTAGAAACTAGAAAAAATGTAGTGAGATACAATAGAATTGTTTTCAAATAAAATTTCAAGATAATAGTAAGCCTAGTCTATATTTAATTAAAAGTAATATAAGCAAGTATGGAAAGAAAAGGTAATAGGGGAGAGAAAGAAAAGCTGGCTGAGGAAAAGGGAAAGAGTAGAAAGAGGAGAGTACAAAATACCTAAATTTGCTTTTAGATTATAGACCAATAATATGCCTTTTGCCATGTATAGAGTCTACCCACTTGCAATGTTATATCTCCAAATTTTCTCCATAAAGTTATAGGTGCTTTGAGTGACTAAGAATCATACATCTCATCTTAGGCTGAGCAAAAATTAAAAAAAAAAAACAGAGATCACATAACATTTGAGATGCATCCAAAGGAGAAAATAAGAAAAGCAAGGGTTTCCTAAAGTTTTCCTAAATTTGTAGCAAACACTTCCCCTATCTCCCTATTATGGCAAGGACAAATATTGTCTTTTGGAAATCTTAAGTATCACTCAAACTCCAAGGGCACTTGCTGTTTCAAAACAATGAAATAAAAAAAAATGATTGATTCTATTTCTCACACACAGCTTCTTAGTTTTATGAAGCATTCTCATTCTTTTCTGTAGTCATAGACTCTTCATGCTAATACAATTACTTAGATAAAGCCTTCTCCCTTTGTACATAGGATACTACCATTCTCTCTTCCCCAAGAATTTTGATTTAGCAATTATCCCCTTTCTCATATATTTCCAATTTCTCCCTCTCCATTATCTCCTTCCAATCTGCCTCCAAACATGCTAAAGTTTTCTTCAAGATTCCCACCTTCAACCAAATCATAACTTGACCCTTCTACTTTAACTTGGATACTGCCCACTGTCTCTTCTCTTTCTGTTCACTTTTGAACTTCTTGAATAATTTTCCTAGTCCTAATGACTTCATTTCTTCATCAATCTATCTTCAGTCTCTTGAAGAATGATTTCCACTCCTACCAACTATTGAAACTACTCACTCAATTCACCAATGATCTCCTAATTGCCCAATCCAGTGATCTTTAATTGCTTCACATTTTCTTTGATCACTGAATTTTTTGTTAGTGATTGCCTCTTTCGACTAGATATTTTCTCTTTATAGACTAAAGATTCCACATCTCCTTCAATGTTTGCTTCCCCAGACTGTTATTCTCTTTATTATTTTTTATTAGGGTCATCCTTAAGAACCTGATTTTTGTCTCAGGTTCTCTTTGTCAGGGTTCTTTGACTTAGCAACATCTTTTTGTCCTATAACTTCAATTCATAGGACTCTACAGATGACTTATAAATGTTTTCCTCTAGTCCTGAACTCTGTATATAGCCCCAGACCTGCATCATCAATTGCCTGGGTATTCCCATGAGCTGTTCAAAATCAACATATTGATAATTTACCTTATTGTCTTTCTTCCTGATTGAACTCTCCTTTCAGACTTTAGCTTCTGGCACCACTATTCATCTCAAAATTTTATTTCTGATACTCATCATCCATCTTCCTCCCTCCCTCCCTCTGTGTCTCTGTGTCTCCGTGTCTCTCTCTCTTTCTTCCCTCTCTCTCTGTCTCCTATTAGATTCAAATAGTGACCTATTAGTTTTATCTCTGCAATAATTCTCACATCAATCTGTTTCTTTCTGTTACAGTTGTCATTTCCTTAGTGTATAAAATCTTTTACCTTGTGCCTATACTATTTGTATGGTTTTGTTACAATTAGACAATTATCCATGTCTTTTTTCTTACAACACTATCTGTACCTTGTTTGCCCTCATTTTCTCTCATTAAATTCCAATCTGTTCTTTTAATTCCAATTCAAATGACACTATTCATCTTTGAGAGGCAGAATGATAGATTGTCTGTATTTGCCTTGCAGTCAGAGGAGCTAAATTCAAGTCCTGTCATTTTCTGATTTTGAGTAAGTCACTTAATTTCTCTGAATCTCAATTTTCTCATCTGCAAAATGAAGAGGTTGCATTTGATGGTGTCAAAGGCTCCTTTCACTTTAAAATCTGTCATCATCTATTGTTTCTTTTCCCATAGTTTCCAGCTTCTTCCTCAGACCTTGATTTTTTTCTTCAACACAAATGCTTTAAAAACAACAGTGATATTTAAAGGTTGTAAAGATGTACTCTTTTCCTTTAAAATAATAAATCTTGTGTACTAGAGAAGTTAAGACATTTAATTTACCCAAGGAGTAAGACACAATGTTGGCACTTTGTATAGTCAAGTTACCATCTTGTCTAGCTTTTATCTTCATTTATTTTATCTTTATTCATTGGTATTCAGTCAATAAGTATTTATTAAATTGTTTACTTATTTGCTAATATAACAAATATTTGTTGTTCATTATATTGTTTATGCATTTATTTATTTAACAAATATACTACTAGAGAGTTTTCAATTTTTATATTAAATAGGCAATTAAGATCACTAAAATTTTCTGAAGGACTGATGGTCTGTAATGATTAAAATAATTTCTTTATCAATAATTTCCTATGCTATTGAAATTGCAGTTATGGACAAAGTTCACATATTATGTGTTTAGCATATACTGTTTTGTAGCTCATGTGATAATCAGGAATAGATAAATTGTTAGAATTTAAGAAATACTTCTGTCAAGATTACATGACAAGTATTGAAAAGTGGAAAAAATATTGAACATTACAAAACTTTTAATAATGATGTCATCAAACATTTGGTATGCCTTTGAGAAATGTACCAAAACTTCTTAATGACAATAATAATAATGAATAAAATAAATTATTTGCTTTGACTTACTAAAATCTTACAGCAACCCAGTTAGCTCTACAGTAGAAAAATATCATTCTCACTTTACAGGTGAGGATACTAAAGCTGAGAAAGACAAAAGAATTTTCTCAGAGATAAAGAATTATAAGTTGTTCACCAAATTAGATCTTTTATGGTCAAGTAGAAATGATGGCAAGTTTTATCTATTGAATCCTGGATAATATTCTGAAATGCTGAGATTCTTTTTCTTTATTATCCCTAAATATAAAATAGTTCATATGTTAATTTAAGCTTTCTAAGATAAGGAATGTCTTTTCTACTATCATAGTTTCCCTAAAAGTGTCAAGCCAACCTTACTAATGAAATATTTATCTTATCAGGGAAGCAGTGGTATTTCTAAGTAATGTGAATCATTCATATCTTCTCCAGGGAAGAAAGAAGCTTTAATTTACGTATTATATTTTGACATAATAAATTTTTGGAGAAAATTTTAATAGACTAGATTGTAACCTAGAGAGAACTCTTACCTAGATAGCCTTTCTTCTCTCCTTTCTCACTGTCTAAAACCTTCATTTAGCATTCTCTATATGCTTCATTTTGCTGTTATCTATTTTTATAAATATATGCCCTATATATCCACCTAACTGTAAGCCCTATGAACACATATCTCTACAGTAGATAATATTATCTAATAAATGTTAGTTTATTAACTAGTTAGTTAATTTAAAATAGAGACTGCGCTGTAAGATTTGCCATTTACAAATGATCTTTTTGATAAAAAAAACTTTATTAAGTTCTATGTCAAAATAGATTGTTTTAGTCAATGTTGTATGGCATATAGAAAAAAGTGGTTGAAATAGCCTTGACCTTGAAATCTGAACTGAAATTTAATCCAAGCTTCAATCCTTCCCAGGTGTAAGAACAGGGGAAGTCACTATACCTCCTCAGACCTCAATTTCCTCTTCTATAAAATGGGGAAAATAATAGATATCTCATAGAATTGTTATCAGGACAGAATGTGGTTATGTGATAAAGTGCTTTACCAACTCAAAAGTGTAAATTGTTATGAGGAATTACATTAGTAATTTTCTTGTTTCATGTCTTGTCTCTTCCATCACCAATCAAGATTGCCTATATCCACAGCAAGTCCTAAGCAATGAACAATACTGGATTTTCCTTGTGCAGTGAAGGTCTATTCATATTGTAATATTACATTGAAAAATATCCTGCTGCTTCTTTATAGATACTCTCTATAGGACTGTATGGGAATGAAGATGTTTATCGGGGTGTATCTTTCTTTCACACACCCACACAAAATCATTCTCTGTATAAGTCCTTGAAAAACAGGAATTTAATTTTTTCCTAGAACAAAAATCATAAAGATTCTCAGCAAATTATAATCAGAGTTTGTCTGAAATTTGGAATTTGTGTAAGACTGTTAAAGATTCAACAGTCAAAAGATGCTGGTAGCCAGATATCTGGAATTTGGCATGGTGAAATACCAAACACACAATGTATTTCTCTCTGTCTATAAGAAAACTATTTGATTGTAACCAAGTTAATCTTGTATCTTAATTGCTACCATATGTATAGATTTCATTTTTTTCTTCATAACTGTCAGTTTATATTATGATAGGAATAGGTGAAAAGACACAGGTGATCTATTGGGATGGTGTAAAATGTAAAATGACAGAATGAACCACATAATTCTTTGGGTTTCTTTAGTTCTGGAATTCTAGAATTTTCTCAATTAGCTCTTCCACTCAAAACCAGTTCTCTTTAAATTCTCCCTTCCATATTTTCTCCTTTCAATTACTGTGCAAATCTATAGATTCTACCCCTACAGTATATCTCATATCTATTTTTCTTTTTTTCTTACTTACTCTGCTCTTATTTAAGTTTTTATTATAATTTCTCTGTATTGTAATAGTAGTTTACTAAATGACATTCCAGCCTCTATTTTATTCTTTTTTTCTAATACATCTTACAAATACATCTTTAATCCATGCTACATGTTTAATTACTTCACCAATCTAATCTGCCTCAGGTTTAAACTTCTTTCCTGCAGTTATCTCTGATCTCTCTACTACTAAAATATCTTTAATTATTTGCTATTGTTTACCTTAAAAAATCCATCCTCCATACCTAGGCATTAAAAATACAAAACCTAATATAATTTGCTGCAATTGTTCTTCCAGCTATTATATGGTATAGTCTAAAATCAAAATGAGCTTTTCCTCATTACTTGAACACATTTTTCTATCTACACTTCTGTTTATACTTTTCTATAGGCTTAGAATATATTAGTGTACCTCTACTGTCTCCACTTCTGCCATTTAAGACTAATTCTTCCCTTTCATGTCCCAGGTTAACTACCACCTCTTCCAAAATATCTTTTTTGACTTTCCAAGTTGAAAATGATTTTTTGGTCCCATATTTAGAAAACTTAGTTAACTCTCAATAATTTAGTCACATATTTGGGGGGCTAATTACTATATTTTATATCATTAAGTACTTTCTAACTTAGTTGATGATTTCTACAATATCTTATATTTTCTAAATTAGTGTTATTATTTTCAATTAACAAAAATCTATTTTCTCTGCCTCTTATCCTCCTTCCCCCTCTATTGGGAAAAAAAAAAGAAAAGAAAAGGAAGAAAAAATACCCAGAAACTTTGTAAGAAATATGCAGAATCAAAAATAACAAATACCAGCACTAAAAATGATTAAAAAACAAAACAAAACAAAGCATTCCACATGTGTATCTTGAATTTATCTTCTCTTTGCCAGGAGGTAGTCAAATGTGCTTTATCACTTCATCACTAGTATGCAATAGGGTTAGAAGATCAGAATTCTTAAATGTAATGTGAAATTCTTTGTCTTTATATTTTCATCATGTGAATTTTCTCTCAATACTCAGTATTTCTTTCTCACATTAGCTTTCTCATGTTATTCTGCATTCAGATCTTCTCAGGTCTTTGGAAGAAATAGTGATAAATGTAACCATTTGTAGAGGATGGGGAGATAAAAAAATAGGAAAAAGGAACAAAATTTATATAACTTTATTATATATTTAAAAGCAGTAGACCATAGATTTGCCATTTCATGCGTATTTTTTAAAATTATTCTCCATTATGGAATTACCTGGTTTATAATTTTAAAAGTACATTAATTGTTAATTAACAAATTTCACATTTAATGATTTTATATGTATAAACATATTAATAAAGATGAATGATATACACATGAATAAACATTTATAAATAAAATATATTTAATAATTATTATTGGAATGGAAATTATTGATTAAAATATGAGTATATTTTAAATTAATATAAAAGGGAAAATGACTCTGAGCATTGAGTATGAAAGCCAAGGTTGGATATAGAACTTGCTACATGCCCTTGAGTGACTTATCTAGCCTTTCTGTTTCTTAGTTTCTTCATTTGTAAAATGATAGAATTGGGATTGATTTTTTTTTTTTTGAAACCTCATTTGTTTCCTCTGGAGATCTAGAGAGTAGAAAACCAGATAGATTTTTTTTAAAGTGTTGACAATGATACCAATGAAGTGAAAGAGTCAAGGTCTGGGACTCAGAAAAATGAAGAAAAAAGGACCCAGGAGGTATCCCCATGGGTGAAAATGGTTTCTTCCATTGCTAGCCGGCAGGAGGCACTGCGGAGTACTAATGAGTAAAAAATAAAATAAAAAAGACTAGAGTATTGTAAAGTCTAGCACAAGACTTGTTAATTTAATACAAGAGTCAATAGGGATTTACTGTAAAGTTCTGGAATGTTCCCATGAGAATAACTCTTTTGGATTATAAGGAAAAGCAATAACAATGACAAAAGTTTTATAGTGTTAATGTTGATGCAATGGGAGCAGAGAGGAAAGAGTCAACTTCAAGGACTTTTCCAAGTAGGTTCATATGATTTTAAGGTGATGACTGAATGTGAATGTACACATACATACACACACACACATTGTACTTTGATGATATGAGCTTGGTGACAGATTGGGTTCTTGCTATTGATGAACTAATCTGGTGAAGTTTTAAGAGACTTGT
>JAJPUD010012659.1:18235-48255 GCA_023553655.1 Myrmecobius fasciatus | reverse complement strand
TGAATGTTATGGAATATTATTGTTCTGTAAGAAATGACCAACAGGAGGATTTCAGAGAGGATTGGAGAGACTTGCATGAACTGATGCTGAGTGAAATCAGCAGAACCAGGAGAACATTATACACAGCAACAAGACTATACGATGATCAATTTTGATGGACATGGTTCTCTTCAACAATGATGTGATTCAAACCAGTTGTGCTGCGATGAAGATAGTCATATACATCCAGAGAGAGGCCTGTGGGAACTGAGAGTGAACCACAACACAGCATTTTAACGCTTTCTGTGAATATTTCCATGCATTCTGTTTTCCTTCTTAGGTTGTTTTTTTTCTTCTTCTCTTTCTAGATCTGATGTTTCTTGTGCAGTAAGATAACTGTGTAGATATGTATACATGTATTGTATTTGTCATATAATTTCTCCTATCTAGCATGTATTAGATTACCTGTCATCAAAGGGTGGGGGGCGGGGGGAGGGAAAGGAAAAGGCAAAAAAATTTTTTTTTTTTTGCAAAGGTCAATGTTGAAAGGTCATTCATATGTTTTGCAAATAAAAAGCTTTATTAAAAACGAAAAAAAAAAAAAAAGAAAAGCACCTCTAAAGATTCCTAATAGTGCCCACTAGCCCTGGGAAAAATATTCATTTCAATTCTGCTTCTAAGGATTATTATATGTATAAGCTTGATTAAATCACTTTCTGTAATATTTCTGAATCTCACAATTTCCCTTGTAAAATTCAGTGATTTTTGAGCTACCTTTTATATATGATTGGTACTGTGGGACAACAGACCTTTTTTCTTGTACAAGTTACATCATTGGTTGAATTTCTATTAAAGTTCTAATTAACACAGAGCCACATTTAAGTCAGACTTGAATTGAAGGTGCCTCAATTCATTTCCAAAAGGAATATTGCAGTACCACGAGCTAGATAATATGAGTTATATAAAGAAAATTCATGGAATGGTCCCTGCCCTTCACTCACAATTTAAATGAAGAAGAAAGATTTCACATATGAAACAACTGGAAGAGGGAAACGAAATGAGTATAGCTAAATACAGCACAGACAAGAGCATTTTGACTTTAGGGATTCATGGAATATGAGTCAGAAAGTGCTGAGTTCAATAAGTTCTATGATTTTTTTCCAGCAGTCAGGGCTCTGTTATATATTTTCTAAAGCCAGAGATTTAGCTCAGTTGAGATTAAGGATACAGACCTATATAAGTGACTTTTTTGGGGGAAAACCTTTATAAAGGAAATTGAATTAAAATTAGCCTTAAAGTCCTGCTTGGAAAAGGGCGAATGAAAGCAAACTATCAGAAACTTAAAGGGGAGAAAGAAAGAGACCAGTCATACAGGAATAGAGGAATCATTTAAAAGAAGGATTGACTTTAATCTGTATAGTTACTATATGTTGTTTTATATAAGATCCAGCATAAAATACAGTTTAGAATTGTTTTGAGTAATTTGCAATGTCATGAAGTATGAAGATTCAGAGCCAGGATAGCAGAGCAAAAACAGGGACTCTTCTGAATTTCCCAATTTGCCTTAAAATAAATCTGGAGTCATAAAACCAACAAAAGAATAGGGTGAAAAAACTTTCAACTCAAGACAACCTAGAAAGTCATCAGGAAAAGTCTGTCATACCAAAGTGAAACTGGAGTACAAGTAATATCTTGGAATAAAGGAAGCAGGCCCCAGCTCAGTGAATCAGCAATAGGCAATGGTGGTTTTTGGAGCTCTCAGCCCACATATATTAAGGGGGTTAGTCAACTAGTCAAATGGAGATTACAAGGTTTCCTTTATTGCTCCTGGGTGCAGGACTCTGTTGCATTACCCATATAGTTCTGGGTAGCAATCCTATGACAAGAAGAAAGTGTAGTTCACTAGAGGTTGTAGCAGTAGGGGAGTGGGGACCCTGTTCAAAATTGAAACCAAAAACAAAAGTAATTGGGGTTGATCACAGCCTAGAACACCAAAAAGAGCATAGACCAGGAGAGTAGTAAATACACCTCTCTTTGGATCATAACAACTTGAAAGAATTAAAAACTTACAGGTACCAAGGAACAGCTCTGAAAACAGCTACAAAAAGTCCCTGAATCTTGAGACAAAGTCCCACTGCCATACTGCCTATTACCAGGTGATCAGAGGAT
This sequence comes from Myrmecobius fasciatus, assembly GCA_023553655.1. Taxonomy (NCBI): domain Eukaryota; kingdom Metazoa; phylum Chordata; class Mammalia; order Dasyuromorphia; family Myrmecobiidae; genus Myrmecobius; species Myrmecobius fasciatus. The sequence goes on along the minus strand of JAJPUD010012659.1, from coordinate 46,107 downwards.
AAGTTTGACATAAATACCCTGAAAAAAGGAGCAAACAACAAGAAAAGAACTTGCTTATAGAAAGTTATTATGGTGACAGAGAGGGTCAAAACTCAGAAGAAGATATCAAAACTATATCCAAAACAGAGAAAAATGGGAATTAGTTTCAAAGAAAAAACAGTTCCTAGAAGATCTCAAAAAGGATTTTAAAAAATAACAAAAATGAGAAATAAGGTAAAATTGGGAAAAGAAATGACAGTGATATTAACAAATCATGAAAAAAGTCAACAAGTTGGTAAAGGAAACACAAAAATACTGAAGAACCAGAGTAGGCAAAATGGCAGAAAAGGCACAGAAATCCACTGAAGAAAAGAACTATTAAAAAACAGAGTTGACCAAATGGAAAAAAAATATGTGCAAAGAACTAACTGAATAAAAGAACATAAAAAACAGAATTGGACAAATGAAAAAGAAGGTAGAAATACTCACTAAAGAAAATAATTGCTTAAAAGTGAAAGCTAAGGACTCCATGACATCAGGACATCAAGAAATTATAAAAGAATATCAAGGAAATGAAAACAATTGTAGAAAATGTGAACCATTTCATTGAAAAAAAAAACTGACATGTGACATGAAAAATAGACACAGGAGAGATAATTTAAGAATTATTAGACTATCTTGAAAGCTATAAGTTCAAAAGACATATCTTTCAAGAAATTAACAAGGTGGGACAGTTAGATGTCAAAGTGTCTATAGCACTAGGCTTAGAATCAGGAGAACCTGAAGTCAAATCTGGCTTCAGATAATAGATGTGTACTATTCATATGACCCAGAACAAGTCACTTAATCCCAATAGCCTCTCATACATAGAAAAAATTATCAAAGAAAACTGTCCTAATATTCTAAAGCCAGAGGTAAAATAAAAATTTGAACACATCCACTGACAATTTCCTGAAAAAAAAAAGGTCTCAGACTGAAAACTCCTTGGAATATTATAGCCAGAGCTCTCAGATCAAAGAGAAAATACTGTAATTAACCATAAAAAAACATTTAAAATATTGTGGAGCCACAGTCAGAATAATATAAGACTAACAAGATTTAGCAGTTTTTACATTAAAGGATTTAAGTGAATATGATGTTCTGGAGGGCAAAGGAGCTAGGACTACAACAACAAAAAAACCTCAGCTAAACTGAGTATTTCTTTGGGGTGGAGGGAACATGGATATTCAATGAAATAGAAGACCTTTAGGCATTTTTGATAAAGGACCTGAGCTGAACAGAAAAATTTACTTTCCAATGAAAGACACAAAAGAAGTATAAAAGGATAAATAGGAAAGAGAAACTCTTAACATTTCTACATGGGAAGATATAAACCTTTTCCATTACATTTTCATTATTATGACAGTTAGAAGGAATATGCATAGTCAGAGGACATGAGTGTAAGTTGAATATGATTGTGTAATTACTTAAAAATAAAATTAAGGGATGAGAAAGATGAACATAGTGGGAGGAGGGGAAAGGGAAAGGTAGGTTGGTGTAAATTATATGACATAAAAGTGTAGCAAAAGATATTTTACAATGGAGGTGAAGATGGAGGAGATGTGAACCTTAATGTCATTTTAATTGGCTCAAAGAGGGAATAACAAACTCAGTTAGATATAGAAATCTATATAACCATACAGGAAAGTAGGAAAGAGGGAGTGAAGTGGATTGGAGGGAATGGAGTGTAGATGGGAGAAGGTAAAAGTTAAGAAGTAAATAAAAATAATTTTGAGAGTAAACAAAGTGAAATGAAAAAAAAAAAGAATGATAAATAGGAAAAAAGAGAATGAAGGGAAATACAAAGCAATCCCAAGTGTATAAAAATATTACACAACATTCTTTGATAAAGAGAATAGTTTTACACAGCAACAGCAAGATTATATGATGATCAATTCTGATGGACGTGGCTCTTTTTACCAGGTAGGTGATTCAGGCTAGTTCCCATGGTCTTGTGACGAAGAGAGCCATTTGCACTCAGAGAGAGAAATGTGGAGAGTAAGTGTGAATTAGAACATAGCATTTCACTTTTTTGTTATTGTTTGCTTGCATTTTGTTTTCTTTCTCATTTTCTCTTTTTGATTTGATTTTTCTTGTGCAGCATGATAAATGTCTAAATATATATGGAAGTGCACATATTTAATATATATATTGGATCACTTGCCATGGAGGGGAGGGGATGGAGGGAGGGTAGGCAAAAATTTGCAACATGAGGTTTTGTAAGGGTGAATGTTGAAAATTATCTATGCATATCTTTTGAAAATGAAAAAGAAAATGGTTTTAAATACATCTTCTTGGTCATTTGGGCAATTTTGTCTCCCTCCCAAGGTCTCTTTTATGGTCTCATAATTTATAGCTCCTTTTGTCTGGAAGTTTGCTGTATTATTTTCAGACTGCATATAGTAGAAGTAAAACCTAAATTCAAGTTCTAGTTCTTCTACTTTTATTAAGTAATTAATTACTTTACTCTGTTATTCATTTCTGAATTTGTTTCTCTGTTTAGGACAAGTTCCATAATATTATTGGTATAAAAAGAATACAAAAACAAAGAATTGTATGTGAGCAATTCATATTTGTGCCTGTTTTGCCAGATATAATCTAAAAATCTTCAGTGAGGCATGGTGAGGTTAAATGGCTTGCCCACTGTCTCCCAAACCAATATGTTTTGGTAACGGGACATGAATCTAGATCTTAATTCTTAGGTCAGATTGCTTCCCTCTTAGACAGCTGATGGTGTAGTACACAGGGTTGGGCTAGGAGTCAGCAAGGCTTGAGTTCAAATACAGCCTCAGACATTCTTAGCTGGAAGCTCCTGGGCAAATCCCCCAATCTCTATTTGATCCAGTTTTCTCAACTGTGAAATAGACATAATAACATTATAGACCTTACAGAGTTGTGATGATCAAACGAGATAATATTTGTAAAGCACTTGGCACACTGCCTAGCACATAATAGATGCTTATTTCCTCCCTCCCTACTATGTAACAGTCTCGGGAGGCGGGAGACCAGTTGTCAGAACCTCTTGGGAAGGTGACTTAATATCTCAGATTATCAGCTTTTTTCTGATTAAAGGGAGCAGCATTAGCCAAGATTAGGGATTCTCAAGCTTCTTCCACTGCCAATCCTTCGTTTCCTGAAAAATTTTTATGTGACTTTGAGTGCATACGTTTATAAAATAGGTATACAACTCATACATTTACTGAAAATACATCATAATTTTATGACTCCAACATTCAGTTATGAGACCCTAAATGAGGTTTTGAACTACAGTTTTAGAGATGGAATGGGAAGTCAGCTCTGGTACAGGACTGCCTTAGATATTCACGGAATAAACTGAACCTGAATGGGAGGAATGAATATGGTTTGAGCTAGATAGACACTGAGATCCAGCTCTTTGATTGTGCGACTTAAAAGCAGAAGAAGTGGAATGATGATAAAAAGGAAGAAACTATCACATATAAATTGTCAGCTAAGTCATTGACCTTAGAGCATGATAGAGAATACTTGACAGCTCTTTGGACCTCTCATGCTGCTCTTAGCTTTTCTCCCATTAGAGCAAGGCAGCCCAGGTGCATACAAGCTAAAGATCTGCATGCCATTTCTTGTTTATCTTCTCCTTAATTCCAGCTGCCCTGGAAAAGGGAGCATAAACCAGTAAATAGCATGGAAGACATTCCCGATGTAAACATATTAAAGTTGTCTTTTAGTTTGTTTTGCAGACCGGTCTTTGCTCAAGTCATTGGGCAAACATTGAACACAGAACTGGATGTATTTGCTGTGTTCTATGGCTGCCATTTTTTTTCCATTAAACATGAGCTCAGGGCCTTTCTGTGAAAGTAGTGAGGATATGATTGGTGCTCCCTTCTGCTCAGTTCATTTAGCAGCATCACTGACTTTCCTAGGTTGCTGACCTATAATGTGTGAGTGAGTGAATGAGTGTGAATGTGTGTGTGTGTGTGTGTGTAGAAAAAATTGGTGGGCTCAGTTTTGGGTTTACTTTCATAGAAAAAGCTGGTTCAATGATGTCATGCAACATTTTTAGAGAAGAGAAACATAGTTTGGGAACCTGGCCTGTAAGCTTCTATTCTTCTGTCCTTTGATACTAAATACAACTTCTGGCCAGACAAATTAAGAAATGTCAGAGCACCAGACTGTCCCTGATTCTAAGTGAAGAGACAAAGGCATCTGTAAATCTATATGCAGAAAAATATTAATTGAAAAAATAATAAATACAAAGCAATACAAACTAATTAAATATTTATATTCAATTTTATATAGTATATAAATATTATAATCAATATATAATAATATGATATAACAATAAATAAATATAATTTTAAAATTAATATATTAAACAAATAAATATTTTAAGAGGAAAAACAAGTAAATTTGAAGGGTCAAGAAAAGCTTGATGTAAAAAAGTTGGTCTTTGAGATGAGACCTGATCCAAAAAGTTTCTATGAGAAGGATGTGAGGAGTGAGTGTATTTCAGGCATAAGGGATGGCTAATGTAAAGGCACACAGATGAGGGCGATGCTGAGAGATACAGTGCCTTACACATAAAGAACAGAGTTAAGGTTGGTTTTCCTGGCACATACAATGAAACTAAAATAATACATTGGGATGAGATTATTTAGAGATTTAAAAGTTAAAAAGAGAACTTTATATTTTATTCTAGAAAAATATTCTAAAGCCACTGGTCTTTAGTTAATATAGCACGCACACACACACACACACACACACACACACACAGAAGCTTTGAGGAACCAGAGTAAAGGACACAATAGGAAAATGTATAAAGGAAGAAGGGCTGGTCTAATAACTAGAATAAAAGCTCTAGGGCACCCTCCAGGGGGGACTTCACAGTCTCAGTTTCAGATGAAAACATTGTCAACAGTGCATTGGGTGTACCCTCTGTGGTGAATTGATGGGTAAGCATCATTAAGGGTACTTGGGATGGGCAGACAGAGATGAACTGTGACCTGCATTCTTTGAGGGAACAGTCACATCGAAGAGATCCCAGATTCACTGGATAATGTTTCAGGAAGGATTTCTTTTGTGCTTGAGTAGGATTGGTCTCTTTCTAGTCTCTAATTCTATGATTTTATAATAAGTTTTGCCACACATTTTCTCACATTACTTCTTATTATGTTTCTCTACTATTTGTTTTTAGCAGGCAGAACCAGGAGCAATGGTTAGAAATTTCATAGACACGGATTTAACATAAGGTAATGAAAACAAACAACCTTCTTATTGATTAGAATTCTCTGGGAATATATTTGGGTTCTTTACCATGAGAGTGACTGTTCTCTCTATGGATGTCTCCAAACAAACATAGGGTAGCCATTTGTTGGGTTTGTCATAGAAGGGATTATTAAACAAGCATAAATTTGACTAAGTCATAGGAAAAGAGATTACAAGTTGAAAGAGATACCCACATTTTATATCTGAATTTGAAAGGGTCAAGACTTTTTTAAGAATTAATCCCACGGTACAAAGATTGCATATGGCAGAGTAAAGATTGGAATCAAGGTCTTCTACTCCAAATCCAACACACTTTTGACTTCTCTGAACTGTTCCCCATAACTGGAATACTCTCCCTCCACAGCTCCAGTGATTGATCTGCCTGGTTTTAAGTCCTAAACAAATTCTAGCTTCCTATAGAAGTCTTCTCTAATTCCTCTTAATTCCAATTCCTTCCCTCTTTTAATTATTTTCTTTTTATATCATATATGATTTGCTTTTTATATATTTCCCTACATGTTTTCTTTCCTACTAGTTTATTAGTTCTTGGAGGTCAGGGTCTGTTTTTTTTTTTTGTTGTTGTTGTTGTTGTTTTTACCTCTTTTTGCATCTTTAACAACTTAGTACACTGCCTGGCACATAATAAGTATTTAAGAAAGTTTTATTGATTGATTAAATGCCTCAAAGCTTTTGGGGTCTGAAAGTTAATATAACAGTCCCAAGATTAAGACAGGGGAATGAAGGGAAAGTAGGAAAAAATGAAGAAGACCTTTGACTATACAGAATCTTCATTTACCTCCAACTTTTACTCTGCTCATTTTATGGCTGACACTTTCATCAGGGAAAAAATAAAGGAAAAATCAGCAGCATAGTTGATGTTATAGGAAAAATTATTTGATTTGAATTGATTCCATGTCATTCGTTTGGGGCTTGGAGCTAATAGGGTCTTTGGAAGATAATCTCTAGTAACTGGATACAAATGAATGAGCATTCTTCATTTAAAGATCACGATATTAACATTTTAGGCAATTGGACCTGCACATCTGCAAGGCTGAGTGTATTTTCTTTGTGTATTTTCTTTCTATCATGACTCCAGATAATGATGGAACTGATACATTCTGGGAGATTATAAAGATTTTCTGCATTTGACCGGTTCCCAGCAAAACATTTAGTCATAATAGATGAAAAAAATTCAGCATATGGGAGTAATTGTTCTGAAAGGGTTCTATGTGCATTACAAACTGTGAGCTCTCAGATCAAATCGCTCATAGGATTCAACAATTAGCTCCAGCAAGCTAATGAGCTTCAATGAACTTAGGCTCATTGCATCTGCTTTTGTTTACAATAAAAGTAATACTGATGTCTTGGAGAAGACATTTTAGGAAAGAGAAAGATCATTAGGCATCTAGTAATAAGGCAGATGATTAGAAAGAGCCAGGTATCTCTCTGACAAAGGTGATTAGATCATGCCATGACCAGCTAAGTAAAGGTACAATGTTATGTGTCTTTCTTCCACTATGAAACTTCCAGGAGTAATAAATTTTTTATTTGATTTCATATTTAAATGAAGAATATCCAGTTTTCTCCAATTTCCCTCAAAAATTCAAACACAACATTTCAGGAGAAAAGAAATTGGAACATTTAAAAATTATGATTTTCTTTATTGACAAAAGCAAAGATATTAGAAAGAGTCTTAAACCTTTCCTGTTTGGGACTGGGTTATTAATTGTTTAAGGGTCATATATATTTAAATCATAATTTAATGATAGCAATATATGTATTGCCATTCGACAAAATAATAATAACAAAGAAAAATGGATAATAAAATTTAAAATTAACAATGATCATATTCTATTTGGAAAGCACCATTCATTCCTAGAAGGAGGAAGCTGTTGTGCTCTTTTAAGAATGAATGCTCTATGTGCACATATTTAGATCACATTTAAATAAAAAAATTTTTCTCTTTTTTTTTGAGAGTGATTGAGGGTACCATATAGACTTTTGATCTCAATTGTATAGCTAAAATATAGTATGGTGTTGATGTAGTCTACAGTATAGATTATTGCTATAGGAACTCCTTTCATCAACATAGATGGGCAATTTATCCAAATGAGTTGGATTCAGAATTTGAAGCTAAATTTTCATTAAATTAAGCCAAAGGGCCACTCTCTTTAAAATAGATTTTGATATAATTCACTTCGGGGAGATCTGCTCCTTATTTGAATATGAGATTTGACAATTGATCAATCAGAACGTTTTTAGTATTTAATGTTGATTGTCCTTTGTTTTCAAAGAGGAGCAATAACATAATAAAGTGGTCTGGACTTGCAAGAAAATTGGATTAAATGATGGAGAGTTGCACAAAGTTTTCAATTATCCCAGAGTCATCGAAATCCAGTGGCAAGACAAAAGTCAAGATGACTAGTGATGATCTGGGATATAATAAACAATCTTGGTGTCTTCACTCTAAGTGTCTTAACTTAATTCTATGTGCCCCTCAACACCAGCTTTGTGGCCCTTGAGAACAAATTGTTCTCACCAATCCATTCTGAATTTAGATGCTGATGAAAATTTCCGAATGTCCATTTAAGAAAGAGGAGATCAAATCAATCAAATTAATTCAGCGGAAGTGATAAGGTCAAACACTGAGGCTGAAGTTTAAGTACATTAGCCACATCATGGGAAGATGAGACTCATTGGAAAATATTCTGCTGTTGTGAAAAATTAAAGGCAAAAAGTAGGAGAATGAATGGAAAAATATGCTAGGAGTGAAGGATATATAAAAAGAATATATCTTATGATATTGCCACAATACATCAAAGGATTTTAATCATTGGTTCAAGTTGACTTTATTGTTTCAAACGCTGTGGGGGGGGGAACAAAACTATGCACAAAAAGCTGTACCTGGGACAAATTGGAGATAAGCAATAGATAGAAGAAAGTCTGATAAGGCTTCTCTCAGGAGATGGGGTTTTGACTGAAATTTTGAAAAAGCCAGGGACAACAGGGGGCAGAGATGAGAAAAGGGTGGAGAAACTTGAAGTAAATGGCCTCAGTTTTTCCCCCTGCAAAGCTTTGAGGCAAAGATTTTATTTGGGGATGCAGGAGACCAGGAAAGTGTGAGAAGGGATGAAAAGGTATTGAATAGTCACTTCAGTGATTGGGATAGTGAGCTAAATATGGAGAAGGAAAAGAACTGATTTGCCACATGGAAGGCTCAGCTGAGATTTTCTATACACAAATTTATAATGAAATCAGTGAGCACAGTTTGGGATTAAAGGCAGCAGATCATGGGAGTGTGGTACAAGTGAAGCTCCAGAAGGCAAGACAGGCAATAAGATAAGGGATTAATATGTTCAAGAGAAGAATACAGCACACAGAGTTTAATAAATTCACCAAAAAGCCAAAAAGAGGAAAGGAGAGTATAGCAAGGGCAAATTATTGAGAGGATGAGAAACCAGAGAACTTTGTGTGGATGAAGAATAGGGTTTGGTGTTGCAAGGCAGGGTGAGATATAGAAGGAAAACAGGTGGTGATCATATAAGAAACTTATAAAGCTCATGAAGATGGAGATGGTCTATTTGTGAAGTATTGTGAGACATTTTGGGGATGATGGCAATATCTGATATAACCACCTTTATGTGTGGTTGAGGTACAATAGAGGAGTATGGATTAAGAAATGAATAAATTGAGGAACTGTGATGCTGAAGTTTTTAGAGATATCAATATGTGTGCGTAAGTCCTTTAGCATGAGGGAAGAGGTTTGATAGGGCCAACCATGAGCCATGCACTAAAATTGAGGAAAGAATGGTAGTATTTGGGAAGTTCAATTGAAAATAGCTCTTTGGAACTATGAAATCTTAGAGCTAGATTATTTCTTTTTCCATCATAAACATTCTATGAGAAATATATGTTTTTCTTTATAAATTATTTATTGCTTTGTCTTATTGATTTTTCTTAGTTAAAACTAAATTTTACAAAAACACATTAAAATATGGATACCATATGTTATTAAATCTTAGTATTCAATTATATCAGGCAGGAGAAGGGCTCTTAGTTGATAAAGGGCTACCATACTAATTTTAAGTGTTGTTAACACTGATACAAGTCATTGGATAACGATATGGAAAACTTGCATGAATTACTTGAGGGAAATAGGTTCCTCTGTCTGGAATAACAAGTATAGGCCAGCTTAGGCACGCACAATCAGGGTCACTTTTTTCCCTTAGATATTCACCATTTTTCTGCATGAAAAATTTATAATCTGTATTTTTAGATATGGAAACCAGAACACAGGTTGAACAGAGCATGATTTCCTTAAAATTTACCTGTGAATCAAAGGGGGACCTGAGAATATGAGGCATCTATCAAGGTGGGGGTGAAGGTTAAACAGTAGCATTCTTTGCTATCTTGCTGGCTTTTGAAATTTGTTAATTATTTCCTATTTATTTTCCTATGCTGATTATTTCCTATTTATCCTGTATAGAGCTTGCTTTGAATACATTTGTTTGGGTGTTATCTCTTCCATTAGACTGTACCTTGAGAACAAGTATTTTTTTGTATCCCCAAAACCTGATAGTACCTGGAAGTAAATGTATCTGATATCTGTAATATTATCTGGTAGCAGATGCTTAATAAGTGGTTCTTAATAGATGGATTTCTATCTTGAGAGATTTCAAGAAGTACAATGTTCCTCCCAGAGTCCCCACTCATTCACAGATCTGGAGATGGTCCAGGAGCAAAAAGCAGGTCATTTCTGGGTTTCTTTCTCCTATCATCCCTAATAGCCAGACGGGAACAGAGGGGTATGCTGGGAGGCCAGAACTTTACAATCTCTTCCCAGATTCAGTATTGAGGCATTACTTCCCATGAGCTTGTCAGAGCATTGAACTTTATCCAGACTTGCACTCCTTGCGTGGCAACAGAACAGATGTCATAGACTCTGATTCTCAGTGCTTGTGGGACCTCCTCTGCCCTGTAGGTCTTTATGGTGCCTTTCAACTAGTCCTGGGTTCCTTGAAGGGAATGAAAGAACATTAAAGAGAAAAGAATTCTAGACTTGGAAATAGGAGCAATCCAGCACCAAACCTCAACTGGGATACTTAAAAGTCACATGCCTTCCCAAGTTGGGTTGAAAGGGCAAGGTTCAAATCCAGATCCTCTGGCTCCAAATTCAATCTTTTCCATTGTAATTTTCTTCTTCATGGAGATGTTTTTCCATGAACTTTCATTTCCTCTTTGTATCAAAAGAAAATAATAATCATGACAAGGATCCTTCCCAAGAATGGTGTGGATGAAACGACTTTTTCTGGAAGGGAAGAGTTGGAGGTCCTGCCTTTCCCCTTCCCACCCCTCACATGCATATACATACCTACAGATAAATATGTGTATATATAAATATATGTGTGTGATGCAAAATGAAGGTAATCATATCTGAAATATTGAATTTACTAGATTTACGTGAGATTTCTTTCTCCACCTTAACATTTTCTTTAACAGAGTGGAAAAATAAAGATCGACTTGGAATGAGGAATATTTTTGTTCCAGTTGCATCTGTATTAGTGAACCAAGAACTGTATCAAATTTTAAAGATACAAAGACACATGGGAAGCAGCCTCTGTCTTCAAGAAACTTACATTCTACTATGATAGACAACCTTAACATGTATCAGTTTATTAAATTACATAGAAAACTGATATAAAGTAATTTTGGGGAGGATGTTGCTAATATCTGGGAGCAAGAGAGGAGGACCAGAAAAGGCATGTTGTAGAAGATAGTGTCCAAACTGACTCTGTAAGGAAACCAGAGAATCTACGAAGTACGAATCGAGAAAAGAGAGTACTTAGAAAGTGTGGAACCACGGACAACTTCTTTAAGCTTCAGCTTCCTATTTTTTAAAATGAGGATACAAAGTCTATGGCACTTTACTCAAAGGACTTTTGCAAGAATCAATAGAGATCACTTTGCAAATGTTTCCCAAAAAAACTCATAGCTAATTTTTATTATTATTATTAGTAAAAGCTAATCACTAATCATGCCAGCTGCCTCAATAAGGAGCCCTTCAAAATGTGGCATCCCCTTAACAAACTCAGACCCTTTGCATATTGTCACCCACTCTAGACTTCAGCCTCAACCCTGTCCCTCATACAACATCTCCAGTTTCTGTGATGTCCCCATCCCTAAATGGCTTTCCTCCTTCCCTGTGAATCATGAGGTTCTTTCAGGCCCATTTGGAGGACTGTGGGAGGCTTGTTCCCCTTGTTCCTGGTGCCTAAATGATGCTTCTCCCCATTTTAAAATTCTTCAAAACTTCTTCTAGATCATCTTCCAGATTATGTGTCGTTTTCCCCAATCTAAGTAATGTAAACTCATAGAGGACTCTTGCTGAATTTTTTCTAGTGGTACCCCAGGGGAACTCAGACAATTCCTGGTACATTAAATTAATGCTTTTGGATTGATTGACTAATTAATGGATTGTCTCTAGATGCTTATATGAACCTCAGATTTGAGCAAGCCACTTGAAGGAAAAGGATTTCCTTCGTGGCCTGAGTATTCAGGTGACTTTCCTGGAGACTTGGCCTTTGTGGCAGCAGCTGCATATGCCCTCTGGCCCCCAAAGCTCACCCAGCTGGCTCTGCTTTTCCAATCTTATTACTTCTTTGGCTTCAGCTACAGCAGACATGTCCCTGTTGGATGGTTTCCATGGGCCAGTGGTGAAACAATTTGTCACTCTGCTGTAGTTCCCTTTGTCCTGTCGTATCTTAATGAATTGCATGAAGGACTTTGTAACCTTTGAAAATCAATTTGGAGCCTGTTTGCTCTGGCCATTCACCCAGGCTTTTTAATCAACAGAAGCTGTTGGCCAATGGTACACACCAGAAACAGTTGAAAGAGTTATCAGCAGAAGTTCTAGACACAGTGCAGGGCATACTAGTAAGATTGTTTTCCCTGAGTCTGACTACTTTTGAATCAAGAGTTTATCATTTAGGAAGTTATCTTATTTAACCAGAATGCATCATTTCTGGGCTGATTGCATGGACATCTTCAATATTCATTCATATGTCTACCAAGTTACCGGAAGTGTTGTATTTAGGCTGCAAGCACTCATTGTGCATGACCTTAAATCCTTTTGCCTCAAGACTGCAAGGAAAATACTTTCTAATATGCAAAATACTATATAAATGGCTTTTGGGAAAGTATGCATTATTAAGAATCTCCACACCAGGCCAACATTGAAGGTTAGGGGGTCAGGAGCAGCAAGAAATGGTGGAGTACAGATTTTCCACATTAATTAGAATAGGCAAGATAAAATGGCATTAATCATCAGGTTCCTGTTTCTGCTGAGTAGTGGCAACCAGAAATAACTGTCAGGATTGCATGGAAGCTCTGGCCTTTCATTGATCCGCAGCACACAGGCTCCCCCCCCCCTAAATTTTCCCAGCAGACTTTAACTAGTTGAGAACAATAAGGGCAATGACAGCAGCCATGCTCACATGCACTTAAAAATTGTAATTTTTCCACAGGATTTTCTCTCCTTGTCATTCCACCTGCCCTTTCCCAAATACCGCACTAGCAACCATTCTATGCCCCTGGAAAAAGGAGTATTACTAGAACCTTTGCAAGGATAAAGAAGCTGAGGCTCAGAGCAATTGAAGACTCTTGGATTTCGGAGATGAAAGGAACCTCACTGACCAAAGTGTCCAAATTGTACCTGGAAAAAAAGTTCTTCTCCAGCATCTGAACGATATGGTTATCCAGCTGTGTCTGGATAGCTCTGCTGAGGGGGTTGCCTTCACTGTGAGGATGCCTCGGACTGGCAGGAACTTTTTCTTCCCAATTTTCCTTAATTCCTACTTATTTACCTAAATTTTGCTAATTTTCAGTGATTTCCCTAAATTTCCCTAATTTTCACTAATCATTATCTCTTAGCTATGACACCAAATAAAATGAGTTCCCATTTCATCTTTCTACCTTCACACAGGCCATTTGCCAGCCCGGCGATGCTCTTCCTAGCTTTGCCAACCACTTGGAATGGCAACCTTCTCTCTCAAGCCATGTTGACTCCAATGAGAGGTCAGACCCTTTTCCCCTTCAAGGGTCTTCATTATTTGATCTTCATTGATTTTGTATGGTTTGGGGATTTCTTTATCTGTGAATCTGTTTCCCCCCTTCCACACAGCAGAATGTAAGCCCCCAAGTCTCACTAGATCCTTGTGAGACAAAAACGATTTGATTTGTAACTTTGATTTATGATTAGATTTAATTCATTTTTCTTTGAGAGAGGGAGAGGGGAAGAGTGAAAGACAAACAGAGACTTCTGCCTCTTTTTATTCCTCTTCTTTCCTCTTTATCTCTATGTCTCTGCCCATATCTTTTCTTGTCACTGTCTCTATGTCTCTCTGTGTGTCTCCCAATCCCCATCTCATTTTCTCTGTCTCTTTCCCATAAGTTTGATCTTTTGGCATGAATCCACTGGTCTTTCATACTTACTGAATATAACTATTAAAATCCTGCCTCACGTGAAATTGACTTTTATCTGTGAAGATTATTTATATGAAAAAAGAGGTCAAATAGCATGCATTTGTGGTCCCTCTTTCATAACTTTTGTTGTTGGCTCCAATAGGTGTACAAACACACACACACAGTCACACACACACACACACACACACACATCCCTCTTTTTCTGCACAATTAGGTTTTTGTAAAAATGTCATTATCTGCCACATGATGGAGCCATTCCTACAGTTATCAGAGAAATGAGTGCCAGAAGTAGGTTGTTCTTCAACAGATGCTTCTACCCTTTTGGGCAATGATCAAAAGTGAAATTAGGTAGAAAGTTTATAATTTGCCTCAGTGCTACTGAAATGAAAGAACTCCCCTCACACACATTTTAGATCACCTCCACCAAAAGCAACATTGTGTGTGCTCTGAGATTGTCATCAGAATCACTGGATCTGATGGAGTTCTTCTTAATCCTCTAACTTTAGGCATGGAACATCATATTTTAAAGATTTAGTTTTTTCATCTGTAAAATGGGGCAAATATCTATACCACTTTCCTGGGTTCTAATGAGAGAATTATAGAATCCAAACTTTGAAGGGTTCTTGCAAGGAAGATAGTATGTAAATTTTAAATCAACACTGTATAAATGGTAATCATCAACATATTGTTAAAGCAAATAATAATAATGTTCCTGAAACCAATTTTCCTTATCTCTAAAATGGGAAAATTAACCCTTGTTCTTCATCCTTCCCACTAGGATTTTGTCCAGATTGAATGAGACACATAAGTGAGGCAAATTTTGTAGACTTAAAATCAATAGATGAATCTAAGGGAAGTATACAAAGTCAAAGGAAGGAAGAAGGAGTCTTCTTGACTCATTAAGTACGAGGTCTAGGAAATGGACAGGGGAGGAATGAGGCTGAAGCTTAAGTATGGAGCAAGGGATTATTATTTTAAACCTCAAGAAACCAGAGTATTTCTCCCTCTCCTGGGACTGTCAGTAATGATTAGTGGCCGATTGTTTTTTAAGCACCTGCTGAGTATGGAGTGCTGGGTATAGGGAGATAAAAATAAGCCAGTCCCTATCTTCCAGGCACCAAGGATGCCTGATAGTTCGGGTTCTTGAGAACATTTGGACTACCAGGGATCAGAGATGTTCCTTAGAGAGAAGAAAGATGGCCTTCCAAAGTGGAGCCCTTCAGTGAAAGCACAGAATCACTCCATCAGATCCTATTCCTACTGTCTGCTTCTCTTACAAATTCTTGGAGATATAAAAAAGTAATAGCAATTATAAGCATTTGTGAAGCAAGTATAATTATTTAGCACATGGAATAACAAGGATTCCCCAAGTCAGATTACCTGGAGCATAAGTGGAATCTATTACAACTTGAAACTCCCTTTGAGATTATTGCTATTGGTAACTAACTTACCTAAAGAGATGGTCCTATTTTCATTGACATGTTATTCCCTGAGCCTAGTTTATCATCTAAGAGAGAGTAAGATCTTAATGTTTGCTGATTAATCCAGTGTTTTGCACATGGCTTCTTCTTTTATTGATTTATGCGCAGTCTCATGACTATTTTGATCTCTGATCACATACACACACATATAGAAGATATCTAATTACTTATACCATAACATTTTATTGTTCTCTATGTGAATCTTTCATTCTGACATATAGAAAAATGGAAAATTAATTTCTAGCTTCTCAATGATCAAGAAATTCAGTGAGTTGGGACATCCTCTGCCCTGTCCTGCCAACATCATTGGGCCAGTTTTTATTAGTTCATGGTTTTCCATGTACAACAAATGCATTATCAAGTGACTAATATACTGGCTATGTGATTCTGTACTTAGGCAGTCTAGCCTTGAGAAAGGAGAACGGGCTTAAATACTGGAAAACATGGCATGATTTTGTAGGATCCTTGTATAGCATTTGTACCCTGCTGGCACTACCTCCAGAATTATACCAAGGCAACAAAATGGGATTTTCCGCAAGACCAGAATTACCATGGGAGACCAAAGTCATATCAATCTTGATGTTCTTTCTATTTGGGAAAATAATTTTTTTAAAAAACAGCATGCCATTTAGAAAAAGCTGCTGACAGGCTCTCCTGTGAGAGGCAACTAATAGAGTTAGCAGAATGGGTTTTCACCTGTTTTTAAAGCATAACAAGAAATAGCATCTCATGGGAAACTTATTCATCTCACACCCCATTGTTCAGAATAAACATTTGCAAAAAGACCATCACAAAATGATGACCACTTTAGCATCCCCCTATATCACTGAATATGAACATTTGTAGAAATCTGAAAAACTTCTGAAAAGATGCTCCAAACTCAATCAGTTTTTCCTTCAGAGACTTCATCTCTTCTCCCCAGGATTATGGCAAAAGCCATTAATCAGTCTCCCTACCTTTAGACTTTATTTTAACCCATCATCCAAATAGCTTCCAGAGGGATTTTTCTAAAGTACAAATTGGACCATTTCAACTACCCCCATCTCAATGATCTCTTGGGTCTCCCTATTATTTTCCAGATTCAACATAAAATTATTTCATTTTGAAGAATGTGAAAAGTTAGTCTCTACTTTCTTATTTTATTACAGATTACTCACCTTCTGGCTTCCAAGTAGATTATTCTACTTTTCTTCATATACAATATCCTAATCACCATTCCAGTGTCTTGGCACTGGTTGGTTCCCCTCACTCTCACCCCTACCTTCCATATTTGAAAAGCACTTCACCTGCACCTGCATCTCTCAGATGGCTGAGTTTCCTTCAAGACCCTGTTCACATGATACTTTTTACCTGAGTTCTTTCTTGATTCCACCAAGCTGAAAGAATGTCTTCTCTATTCTTTTCCCCACTACCATATTTTTGGGGGGATATGTGAAATTCATCTTTTGTATACATCTACACATGGAGCTGTGTCAATGGGGCCAGGGTAATCTCTTACTCTTTGTTTTATATCCATGCGTGCAGTTGGTTGGGGTTCACTCTTCTCAACTAGAGATTGATAATATTACCAAGAGAGACGGAATACAGAGAAGGAGAAACAAAGCCTGAACCTTAGTCATTTTAAGGGGCACAGTATGGGTGTTGATTCAGCAAAAGATATTGAGAAAAGACAGTCTGACAAGGAGAAGGATTAATAAGAGAGAGGAGGATCAAGAAAACCTGGGGAACAGATTCTCCTGGAAAAGGAAGTAAGTAGTGTCAAATGAAGTATCATACCTCTCTGGTCTGTGAATAACATAATAACATTCTGATAACAAGGAGGTTGACAAATAAGACTCAGATATGTAAATTAAGAGATCCTGCAAAATCTTTCCATATTGTACACTCTTAAAGCTCATTCTCCTTTCTCAAGGCTGCCTAAGTACAGAGTTTCATAAGCAGTAAATTAGTCATTTGGTGAGCATTTGTTATACATGGCAAACCATGAACAAAAAACAAAACAAAACAAAAACTTGCTCTCAGTCCTGTGGGATCCCTTCATCTTCGGAGTTGCATTCTGGGAAGATGGCAGAATAGTTCAGAAATTTCCAGGATCTCTCTTCCAGATAACTAGAGGTACTAGTTTCAATTAAGGGATGATGTCAAAGAAAGCTTCATAATTGAGGAAAAGGAGAAGTGGAGGAAAAGGTATGGAAATGTTTGTAGGAATTTGAAGAACCAGGGAAACTAGACCTAGTATGATAGCTTGAGTGATTGTTAAGAGCTAGGAGGAAGGAGACTGGGGATTGTTTACAGATAATAAAGAAGGAGCAGATAGACAACAAGGGAATGAAAATTGACATGTTTGTAAGAGTTGAGAGTGGAGATAATCTTTGAAAAAGTTAGGAGAGTGTGAGGTTAAGGGTACAGGAAGATAAAAGCTACCTCTTCAAAGACAGACAGGTATGAATGAGGAGAGAGGGGAAGACAATGGTAAGAGAGCATAAGATGAAAAAAGAAAGGAGAGGGAAGTTCAAGCAAATAGCTTCTATTTTCTCAGCAAGGATATGGAGTGATGTTGAAGGTATAAAGATATGTGAAAATCTAGAGTTGCCACTGAAAAGGAGCCGAAAAGAACCAGTTAGGAAAGAGTAAAAGACCTTTTGACTCACTTCCAGATTTGTGGGCTGACAATCTGGGCCAACACATGTTGGAGAATCTCTCAAAATGACATTTGAATCCTTCTAGTATGAGCCAAGAAACACACACTCTCAGAAATGACCATTAATATTGTGTCTGACAGAATGTGGGGTCCAATAGCTTGGAAACACTGGCACGCTCTCTGGAATATGGAATTACTATTTCTTTTCACCTGCTGATCCATGTGGCACTGGGTGGGGCACTTCTCCATGCCATAAGTGAATGCCCAACTTCTAGTCAAACATGAAGAATTCTTGCATTTCCAGTGTGGGCTATCCCCAGTTTCTACTGGACAATAATGAGAAGGGGCGCCATCTTAATTGAGAGACTTCAAACTGTTCTTCAGAGTAGAGTCTCTCCTTTGGAAATGTTCCATTTCTATTTTCTTTTTTCTTTAACATTTTGCAGAAGGAGATTTTGGCATGAGAATACAGGAGATATTTAGTAGAGTCATGGCAAAGCAGCCATCTCAAATAAGAAGGCATAAGTCAGAATTCGTTCTTATTGACCATAGTCCTTCCCATAAACCATTTTCCTCAGTTTTTTCACCTGTCACAAGAAGGGCTGAATTAGGTGAACTCTAAGATTGTCTTTCCAACTTTTAATCTATGATCATATATTCATTATTCGACTCTATCCCTACCTGAAGACACATAAGACTGTATCCTAAGCACAATGACCAAATCATAAGAAATTTGAACAGCAAAATTGCATGTGTATGTATGTTTGACAGTCTTACTTTTCTGTCAGTCACAGTTCTGGGTGATAAAATGTTTGACAGAAGGATTAGGTTTTTTCCAAGGTGGACAAAAATCCTCATCTTGTTAAAGTCTTTCTCAGATACTCACTCAATAGTCCTCCTTGATCAATAATATGGATGGAGAGGGAGTAGATCATTTTTCCCAGACATACTTAGAAATTCCATTTTTATTTTCTTTTTTTTTCAATTTGCTTTGCTATTTCTAATCATTATTCTACTCTTCTCACCCCTTTCTTTCTCTCTTATTTGTTTGCTGCCCCCAGGGCTTGGAATCTCTCCATCTCTAATGAACTTCAGAAGAAATTCTCTACCTCTGTACCCCCCCCCACTATGTCACAGCAATATCCAATGTTCAGTCCTTCTTTTCTCCCATCCTCCTTACTATTCAAGTTTAGTTTGTGGACAAAATAGACCCTGGCATTGGGGCACAGACCAGCTTTCCCGAGTCCTTCTATCTCCCCAGTGTCTCCTGCCCTAACTCCCCCTCAGTCTACCTTTATCAGAGCTGGGAAGTTTGTGTAGGGATTAAACTAATCTCCTCAGCCAGGCTCCCTGGGCTGGTCCCCACTAAAGTCCAGAGTGTTTGCCAATCAGAAATGCTAACAGTGGCTGAGTAGGTGGGGTAAAGGAAAATGTAAGGGGACAAAAAATCCATTATACCAATATGTTTTCATTAAACTTTGCTTCAGTTTAATAATCTGGTGTAAGGACAGGGATGAGGAAGGACAAGCGCCTCTTTTGCTGCTTATTAGCTGTGAGCTTCTTGGTGTTGACATGGATATCTACTTAACAAATAATTTAACCTGCTTCTTTTCTTTCTAGAATGGGAATCCGTATATCATTGGCGTCCTTTAAGTACTTTGGAATTGGTTCATTTGTTCATTAATGTTTAAGAGGGTAGAAGGAAACTGGGCAGCAAAGCCAGGCATTTCAGCTGTAGGAATTTCCTTCCCATAATGCTTTGGGAATGCTCCCTCTTTTTTACTTTTCGGAAGAGACTAGCTCAGAATAAGAGTTAGAGTTGGAAGCAGCAGACCTTGCCCATGTGAGATTCAGGGATCTTCCACTGGCTAGGATTTTCTCCTCCCTGCTCTCAGCTCTACTTTATCACAGTGGGAGGAGTGAACTCCCATTTATAGAAGTTCCAAGGGTGCAATTTTGATAAGGAGAAAGGTTTAAGTCTCAGCAACTTTATAGTTACCAGAAGTAGGACACTGACCTATAGTTGGCCATCATTTTTTTTTCAGATAATCCTAGTAGTCATAATTTATGTGTTATAGCTCAAAAGGATTATTTTTTTTGCCAGAATCTGAATAAGAGATCGAAAAATCCCATTAAAATTAGGGTAAAAACAACTGGTAATACACAATAACCAACCATCTGTGTGTTGGGGCAAGGTAGGAAGCATGTTGTATAAAGCCAAGTGGCTTTGGTAAAGTTTAAGTTTTCCTCCCAAGGAGAAATTTGGGATTTTTGTCTGTGGTATTCCTAGCATCTTGATAGAGTGGAGGGCGATAGGGAAAAAGGGAGGAATAGCTCACAGATTCCAGCATCTCCCTATAGACAGACCTATATGGAATGGTCAGCCCACATCAGGTGAGAGAAAGCACAGTAGGTAATAGAAAGCGGTTCCAGACTAAGGAGACCTAACTCAACCATTCAGTGGAGACTTCAAAAGACCATTTAAACTGCAATTGTGCAATGCCAGACTCCCCATGTTGGCAAGGAATCTTTGCCAAATAGCCCCATGGTTTCCCAAGAAACTTCAGAAAGCAAACACCCAAACACCTACATTGGTTTTCTGTTTATTATAAGAGATTTGTAAGAAGTGTGTTTTTAAGACGTTTCAAAACAAAGGACGTGGGAACAAGGCAGGATTGTCCATAAAATTAGGAACTGAGGATTCCTTTAGTCTCCTGTTCATAGCATAGGTAACAAAATACAGCTCCCAAAGAATCCCAAGTTTTGTGCAAATAACTGGCTGTGCTGTCAAAAATGGCATTTGAAGATATCCAGTTGGAGTTAACAAACCCAATGAGCCAGGTCCTCTGCAAGGAGCTTTAGCCACAATGACAAAAAGCCAATGGTCTCTATCTTCAAGGAGCTTACCTTCTTCTGGGAAGACCCGAGGAAGGCCAGGGAGAAGGGAGGACGTAGTAAGGAGGAATTATGGAATGAGCAAATTGGTGCAATCTCAGTAAAAAGGGATATGTGATGATCCTAGAAGGGAAGCCCAGGATCAGATTATGAAGTGTAATCAGTGCCAATTACAGGAGTTTGAATTTGACGTTAGGGAAAATAAGTCAATCCTCAATTCTTCTAAGCTACTTTAGCTATTGTCACCAAGATGTATCACAATCCTGGGTTCATGAACTTTGAAATGGCCTTATATGATCAGAATCTCTTTCATCCCTTTATATTTCCCTTCTCTTTATGGCCCTTAAATCTTACCCTTATATTCTCTACTCTTTCTACCTCCTCAGATCTAAGTCATCATCCCTCCTTTGGTCACATTTATTTTCTTTACTACGCTTAGTAGAACAAACTAAGCTCCCTAGTCTCCCGTATCCTTGATTACCTTCATAACTGAACAGCCCTTGCTAATCTGCAACTTTGGGTTATTTCCTTTTCTTTTTTTGTGAGGCAATTAAGGTTAAATGACTTACCCAGGGCCACACAACTCAGAAACGTTAAGTGTCTAAGGTTGCATTTGAACTCAGGTCCTCTTAACTACAGGGACTGTGCTCTATCTATAGCACCATTCCACTGTCCCAACCTTGGGTTATTTCTACTTTCTACTGTCTGCCTTTTTCACTTCTATATATAAGATATAATAGAATTGGAGGACAATACAAACTTGTGCTCATCAAGCCACTTCAAATGGATGTGACCTAATTTCTTCTGGGCCCTCATTGCTTGCAAACATTTTATCCCTCTTTAAGTGCTTTACTGCCTCACTTTTAAAGTAGCAATTCCAGATGTTTTCATCTCTCCTCAAACCTCCTTTGGCACCTGTTATGCCCACCCTTTCAGGTGAGAACCTTGACTCATACTTCACCAAAGAAAACTGAAGACATTCACTCCTTTCATTGAAGGACCCCCCTTGTCCCCTAATTGGATATCATTCACACATTATTCTATTCTTTTCTCTTCCATCCTCACAAATGAGGAGGATTGATCCAAGATGATTCCATCTCATTCTGACTTTTCTAGCAGATTACCCCCTTTGCAATGATCATTTTCTCTGATTACTTTCCCTATCTCTCTGCTTTATTCTTAGTGCCATAAATATGCCCATGTCTCCAATAGGCATTAAAAAAAAGAAAACCCTCATTGAGCCCAATATCCACCTTAGCCACCTTTCCTTATCTCCATGATTCTTCTTGGTTAAAAAAGATTAAGGAGGCTGTGTTTAATCAGTGTTTCCTTTCATTCTATTCTCAATCAACTTCAGTTTGGCTTCCAAATCCATTATTCAATGAAACTCTACTCTAAATCACCAATGATCAAACAATCAATTTACTTTTATTAAGTCCCTTCTATGTGCCAGACATTTTGCTGAATTCTGGAGATAGAAAAGGAAGAAAAATATAGTCCGCATCCTCAAGGAACTCAAATCTAATGAGGGAAACATCATGAAAACAAATATAATGCAAACAAGATATATACAAGGTAAGTAGAAAATCGATAACAGAAGGAAGGCAATAGAATTAAGACAGGTTGACAAAAGGTTCCCATACATAATGATTTTTTGTTAGAACTTAATAGAATCCAGAGAAGTCAGTAGGTGGAGGTAAAAAGAGCATTTTTCAGGCATGGGAAAACAAAGAAAATGCCCAGAGTCAAGATATGGAGTGTCTCACAGGCAAGGCCAGTCTTACTGAATTGAAACATATGTGACAGGAAATAAGGTGTAAGAAACCTAGAAGAACAGGAAGGGAGCAGGAAATGAAGAAATTTGAATGTGAAAAGGGATCCTTTGTACTTAGTCCAGGAGGTGATAGCTCTTATTGATCAGGAAGACAACATGATCAACTTTGAACTTCGCAAATGTTTCTTTGGTAAATCAATGGGGGAGGGATTGATGTAGGAGAAGATTTGAGATGGGTAGACCCATTAGCAAATTTTTGTAATGTTTAGGTATGTGGAAATAAGACCATGCACTGGTGGGGTGACTGACAAATGGAAGAGTTGCATTTGAAAACTGTTGCAAAAGGAAAATTGATCCTCACTGGATATGGTGGGGGGGGGAGGCTTATAGTGAGAGTTTGAGGATGATTTTGGGGTTGTGAGTCTGGGGACTGGAAATATGTTATAGCCTTCACTACAATAACAGGGAAGGTTAGGGAATCAAATTTGAGAGATAATGAGTTTAATTTTCAGCATGTTGAGTTTAAGAAACTAATGGAAATCTAAATTGGAATATTTGTGTTTTTTTCAGTATATGTTTGGTTGAATTCTTTTTTTTATTTACTAAAGCTTTTTTATTACAAAACATATGCATGTGTAATTTTTTAACATTGACTCTTACAAAACTTTCTGTTCCAATTTTTTCCCTTCTTCCCCCCACCTCCTCCTCTAGATGGCAGCTAGTCCATAAATTGGAATATTTAAAAGGCAATTGTATATGTGATATCTGAGCTCAGCAGAGAGATTGGGCAGGGTAGATAGATCTGAGAATCATCAGCATTAAGATAGTAATTATATCTAGGGGAGTTGATGAGATCATGACATAAAGTAGCATGGAGGGAGAAGAGAAGAAACCTAAGAACTGATCCCTGTGAGACAGGTGCAGTTAGGAGATGTTGATCTAGGAGAGGAGACTGAAAATTTGTCATATAGGCAGGGGGAGAAGCAGCAGAAAGGATGTCCGATAAACCTTGAGAGAAGAGGGTGACAAATGATTTCCTTTTTTGTTGTAGTTAATATTCTTTTCTCAATCCTTATTCTACTTAATTTCACTTCACCAGTGAATACTGTTCATACCCTTTTGCTTCTGATTATTCTCTCAACTCAATGTTTTTATAATCCTTCTCCCTCTTTGTTCTCCTGTCTTGCTGACCAATCCTTCTTTTTTTGCTAATTCTTTATCTATATCATGCCCTCTAATCATGGGTGTCTGCCCCCCAGAGTTTGGCTTGCACTTTCAATTTTTCATGTGCATTTCCACATTTGGACATCTCATCAGCCCCCTTGGGTTCAATGATCCTTTCTATGCAGATGATTCCCAGATGTATACATGCAACCCCAATCTCTACTGAGCCATGATCATTAAATTCCACCAGTTCCTTGGCCAGTTCAAGCTAGATATTCTATATGTAAGTCATACCAAAAGTACCTGAAACTCATCGTCCCTCCTTTGATTCAACCCCCTTCCTGAACATTCATATTACTGTTGAAGCCATCATCATCTTCCAAGTCACTTATGTTTGTGATCTTGGTTTCTTGGTTTCTTCCTTAATTTCCCAACCTGTTTCCCACCTCACATATCCAATTCACTGCTGAATCTTTTTGTTACTACCTTCCTAACATCTCTTGTATATGCCCCCTTTTCTCCAATTTTGATGTCTTAACCAGACTTCAAGTCTTCATCACATCTACAGTAAGTTTTACTTAGTTTCCCTCCCTCCAACTTTCCAAGTCCTCATACTAATCCAACTTCTATTTAGTTTCGGTGGTGATTTCTTTCCCCACAGTGACCAATCTCCATTCTCTTTGAGTTCCACTCACTTCTAGCACGACAAAAGTCCCACACTTATTATTCAAAGCTCAAACTAGCTTTGTTTCTCTCCTACTTTTTAGTTTCTTTTACCTCCTTGTCCTCCATCATTTTTGAAGCAACTACACTGACTACCTGAGTTCCTTGAACTTCTATGTCCTTTGCATTGGCCATTGGCCATGATTAGAGAATACTTTGTCACCTCACCTTCCAGTGTTGTGTTTCCTTCATGACTCACCGTGACAACCATCTTCAGAATGTCTTCAGCTATCCACCAGTTGGCAATGCTCACTACTTTCAATTTACCTCCATCTACTCAGTTTATATCTTGTCCATAGCTAGTTAAGTATATATTCTCTCTCCCATTAGAATTATGCTGTTTTGAGATCAAGGACTCTTCCCTGCCTTTCTTTATCTCTCTATGGCTTAGCAGAGTGCCTGGCCCCAATTAAGTGTTTTTCAAATGCTTATTGGCTGATTAACAATTGGTCAGATTACTTAATATGATCAAGCCTGTCCTTCACCAAGATCATTTTGGCATTAGTGTGGGAGATAGATTGGAGAAGCTGGAGACTTGAAGCAAAGAGAGCAATTAGGAGGTGACCAGACAATCCAAGTGAGAAGTGATGAAGGCCTGATCAAGGTAATGGATGAGTGGAGAAAAAGGGACATTTCTAGAGTTAAACTGTATAGCATATTTCAATCGCCTTTTATTTTTCATACACAGGGGAGTGTGGGGTAAAAGATTTCCATGCAAAAAGCAAAAATCTAGCCAAATTCACCCTCTTCTTTCTGGCTGTATTGACTTGGATTTCATCCTGAAGACATAAGTGCCATGCTTGAGCCAAACTCAACCTATTTTTAACTCTACAGTCAAATACTTTACACATAACATTTTCTTTAATTCAATTCAAAACACATTTCTGAAGCAGGTTATGGCTGGATGCTGAGCATTGACTTAGGTTCTGGGGTGCACATCTTAACCTTTGGCCTCCAGGGTACTTCAGTTTGGTGAATACCTATGATAATAAAGCACCAACAATGATAATAAATGAGCTGACTCGAGCTGTGAGTTTGTGGGTCAAAGAAAAATGTGGAGGTTCAGGGGCCGCTATCAGTAAGAGATGGTGAGACCTCCCAGCTTTAGTAGTGTGTAATAATTTATAAAGTACTTTACATATCAACCAATCAATTAACATGCATTTTCATGCCTACTAAATTACAATTACTGCTGAATGCTGGATATAGAAGACATGACACCAAATAATTATAGACTGAAAAAGCTTCCATTTTATCAATGGGTGAGGATAGAATATTCCATTTCTCAATTGGGCTTCCCAATGATCCTGTGAAATAGATGCTATGGGTTATTCCCATTTTACAGATGGGAAACCTGAGGCTCATAGAGATGAAATCACTTGCTCGTGGTCAAGGAAAGAAGAGGACAAGCATTTATTAAGCATCTGCTATGTGACTGGTATGATGCTGAGTACTTTAATATGTCCTCTCATTTGATCTTCACAACAACCCTGAGAAGTAGAAGCCTTTATTATTACCACTTTACAGATCAGGATAGTGAGACATACAAAGGTTAAGTACTTTGCCCAGATTGCAGAGCTCATACATAATTTGAGGCTACATTTGAATTCAAGCCTGGCTGATTTACTGCTTAGCTACCACTGGATCCAGCTGCCTCCAGAATTGGGGTATTGCTAAGTATCTGAGTCCAATTTTGAAGTCAACAAACACTTATTAAGTACTTATTTTGTATCAGGCTCCTATTGAGCAAAGAAAAGCCCTAAACAGCTCCTATTCTAAAAAACTTCTCAGTCTAATGGAAGAGAAAGCAAAATTAACTGGTCATTGATTTATAAAATTATAAACTGGGGTAGTCATGCCTGGTTCTTTGGGTCACTGGGAAAAAGAACAATAGCAGCAGGGACTGAGATGGCATATAGTGGGGGACAAATGACAGAGAAAGTAGAGAAGCAAGTGACAAAGGGGAGCTACTGAGGCAGAGGATTCTGGGATACGGAGCAGGTGCTGTGAAGAAGAGGATAGCAAGGGGCAAAGGCAGAAGGATCACTCACATGGATTAATTAGCATGGGAACCACTGGACAACATGGACCTGATGAAGATGGAAGAGGGTGCAAGTCTGAATATGAGATCTCATTTTTAGAGTGGTTCTGGAAAATGGACTAATCTGGGTCACCTTGGCATTAATTCAATAACATCCAAATCTATTCAAATTTGTCAGTAAAACTTTAAAGTTGACATATCTAGGTAAGCTCAAAGTTCCTGTGAATATCTGGAACTTGTCTGAGGTTGACATATCAGAATGAAAAGGCCCTGCGGCAAAATCCAAGTGACTTCCTCTGATTCAGCACATATGTCCTGGATGTGGCTTTTGGTTAATATTGATATAATGTGTAATCTATACTCCTTTGATATTTGAGGTGGTTTATGCATGACTTCTAGATTTCCTTTTCCAAGCTCAATTCCTGTTATTTTGACTTCAGACTTTTATACTTAGAAACTTAACTTACTCTGCTGACCAAAAGGGAAGAGGTGGTCAGGGGGCTCCAAAAAAACCAGTATTAACACATGTGCACTAAACTATATACCAACCATATACATCCATATGTGTATGTAAATACAGAATAAAATGGACAGAATCTCAGAGGAAAGGCATAAAGTTTAAGGAGGATTGGGGAAGGCTTATTGAAAAAAAAGGGGGACTTTAGCAGAGACTTACTTGAAGTACTCTAGGGAAGAGGGGAATTACAGAGATGAAGAAGGAGAAAATTTAGGCCATGAGCGACCTCCAGGAAAAAAATATCCAGAGTTGGGAAGTTGAATGTCTTATGTGAAGAGCAAGAGGTTGGTACCATTGGATTTCAGAGAATGTATAGGAAAGCAAGGTATTAAAAGACTAGAAAGGCATAAAAGGACAAAGTTAGGAAAAATTTTATAAACCAAATGGAGGATGTTGTATTTGATCTGGGAGATAATAAGAGCCACCAGAGTGGATTAAGTGAAGTAGAGGGAGATAATAGGAAGCCACTAGAATGAATTGAGTGGAGTGGAGAGAGTTGACATGGTGAGATCTTCATTTTATGAAGATTAATTTGATAGCTTCATGGAGGATGGATTGGAATGTAGAAGAGTCTTGAGACAGAGAGTCCAGTTCCCACCTTATTGAATTAGTGCAAGTGTGAAGCAGTAAGAGCTGCACCAGGATGATGACAGTGCCTGAGGTTAGAAGGCTTATATAGCCCAGTTGGGAGGTAGATATGAGAAGACTTAGTAACTGATTGCTTATGGGAAGTGAGGGAGTGAAGAGTTTAGGATAACACCTAGATATAAAGCTAAAGGGAGTACAAAGAAAGCTGTACCTTCAGTAGCAATAGGGGAGCAGTTTGGAGATTTGAGGGATGAGTTCAGTTTTGAACATATTGAGTTTAAAATACTTATGAGATGATCCAATTT
>JAJPUD010012659.1:0-18225 GCA_023553655.1 Myrmecobius fasciatus | reverse complement strand
CACTTACCATCCCTGGGTCTTCAACCTCCTTAGTTACTAGCATCATACACAGACACAGACACACACACACACACACACACACACACACACACACACACGCGCGCGCGCGTGCGCATATACATACACACATATATATTAATTAATCTTTTTCTTTCCCCCATATTCCCATGCCTGGGGACAGTCTCAATTCTTCTAGGTTACTCTTTTCTGTAGTAACAGCTCTTGGCTACCCCACATTTTATGATTAGGTCATAATCCTTCTGTAGCATTGTCTGATGGATATTATTATGCTTTTGAAGCAATCAAGAAGGATAATGAATGGTGAGCAGCTGAGTGCTGCTTGGAAAAGGGGGAGAAACATCCCACCACTCTCTATGTCAACAGCCAAAGTCTCCAATACAGGTATGGTACTGATTCATGATTCATTGGATAATATGGGAAAGCCCATAGAGAAGGTTTCACAAACCTTAAAATATTATATAAATGTGAGGGGTTATTGAGGAAAGCCATTGATGCTGGATTCTGGCAAGTTTTCTAATACAAGGGAGGACAAGAAGTTCAGGAGAAGATGAGTCACTCTGTGCTTAAGAAGATTTGGGCAGACTAAGTAAGGTCTTAGCTTGACTAAAATCTTAGCTTGATAAGTACTACTGAGCTATGGATTTCCAAGGGACTGACTCCATGATCAACCTGTAAGTATATATGAGAAAGGAGAGCTCTTGGGGAACCTGAGGAGAAATTTGGAAAAGGGAATCTAGGATATGGGGATATGAGCTATGAAGAAACCACATTAACCTGGGTGGACTCAGAGCCCTAGAAACATCCTTATTGAGAAGGCTGAGTGCATTAAGTGAAGCTGTTAGATAGAAGGTCTCCTGTTGCTCAACACACGATTGATGCAATTCTTTGATTTCATATGCCCAAAACTTCACACAGGCCATGAATAATAAAACTAGCTAGTATTTATATAGTGCTTTAAAGTTTGTGAAGAGATTCTTTAAATATTGTCCCAATTGTGTGAGATAAAGGTACTATTATCATCTGTATATCACAGAAGAATAAACTGAGACTAAGAGAAATTGAGTGACTTGCCTAGAATTCCACAGCTAGTAAGTATCAGAGGCAAGATCAGAACCCAGTTGTTCTTGACTTCCAGCCTAACATGCTGATCTTATCTACAAGAATGGCAATCCCTATTTTTATGACTTTTTAAGGCTTAAGAAACTTTCCCCCTCTCACAACAGCTCTCAGTGTTATACTAATTTTGTAGAAGAGGAAGCTAATGTCCAGAGAAGGGGTGTCTATCACGACCCAGCTAAGCAGCATCAGTGCCAGGATGCAGGTGGAAGTTAAGTGAATTTCCTAGTGAGCTTTGATAGCTGATATCCTGGAATTGTGATGATTAGAGAGAATGGAAGAAACTCCTCATGAGGGATCACCAAAAAACTTCATATTATATAGGTGAGATATCTAGGATAATGAAGACCTTGAGACCAAACCATAGGAAAAATCAGATTGTCCTGGTATTCAGGGAGAGACAGAATTTCACCTCTTTCTCTACTCTTGAATCAGGGACTTCTCTTCATTTCCAGTCATGTTTGTCTTTTCCACCTATCTCTACTACTACTGTACTAATAAGACACAAACTCTTTGAGAAGAAAAACTATTTTCATTTCAGTCTTTGTATTGGCAGCAATAAGCACAGTTCCTGGCTCAGAGAAAGCACTTAATATATCCTTGTTGATTACTTAACTCTGTGTAGATGGGGAGTGACATGGTCATTTATAATGGGAGCTCCATTGCTCAATGTCATCCCTTAATGCTTTATCTTACTGAGTCTGGCTCATTGATTTGGTAATTTCCTATCTATGACTTCTTAATTGGCTTTTCTTGAGCTTTTCTATCTCCTATTTCCTCAAACAGGGCTTATACCCATACTTATTTGCAACTTTTATTTTTCTCTTTCTACTTTTGTTTCAGCTGATTTTATGGGTCAAATAGTCCTTTCTATATAGATGACTACTACCTATCTACCTACCTATCTACCTACCTATCTATCTATCTAACTTTGCCCCTACTATCACTCTCAAAATCCATTTCTATATATCCAAATACTTATAACTGTTTCTACATGGATATCTCATTAGCATCTTAATTTCCTTTTTCCAAAATGGAGCTCATTATTTCCCCCAACTAAACTCTTTCCTTTAATAAAGTTCTTTATTTCTAGTGAGGACATGATCTTTAAAATCAGTCCATTTTCTACTCATCATTAATTCTCATTCCCCCTGATCTCCAAATTAACTAATAGCTCTGAAAAAATATACACAGAATACACTTTAAAATTTAATCTTCATTATTTACATTTTCATTATCACCCAAACCTACAGGCAAAAAAACAATAAACCAAGCTGTTCTGTAGAGTTTGTCAATTTCTTGGGTCTTAATGGTCATACTGAAAACTTAACTATACCCTATATAATATTATTCTAGTACACTCTGGTCTTTTTCAATGTCTAATCAGTTGCTTAAATCTATTATACCTACCTCAATAAATACTCCCACCTTTATATCTTTCCATGAACTTCCCTCCTCAAAATTGGTTCATGGACTTCAGAATCTTTTACATGGGTTGTCATTAGATCTAACAGTCTCATGTTTCCAGCCTCCTTCTCTCAAATCTATTCTTTTTTAGTTGACAAAACATCGTTCTTTTCCAAATAGCTGGGATAGATAGATTCCTTTTTCACCTCACCTCTTAGAATCGATTAACTTCTTTAAGGAAGTTCTGGTTGGCCCAAGAGGATAGAACAAGAAGCATGGAGGGTAGCCAATAGAGTATCCAGTAAAATAATATCAATGACAATAAACAGCAACAACCTCAACAATAAGGGTTTGTGTAGTACTTTAAGATTTATAAAGCACTTTACAAATGTTATCTTATTTAATTCTCACAACAGCTACAAAACATCAGTGATATTAATATCCCTATTTTATAGATGAATCTGAGGATGGTGAAGGGGAGTGACTTGCCCAGACTAGCATAGTTCTTTAAGACAGGATTCAAACTCGGCCTTTGTAGCTCTAAATCCAATACTCTTGTCATTTCACCATCTTAGAAATATTTCTTAGCAATTAAGTGTATCCGAAAGTCGAGTGGATTGCCTTGAGAAATGTGAGTTCCTACTCACTGGGGACCTTTAGGCAAAGGCTAGCCTATCAAGCATTGGTACTTCTTCTGAAGTTGGGGTTGGACTTGATGACCACTAAAATCTACCTCTCAAATTTTGTGACTCTGTGTGGATCCATTCAAGTTCCACTTCCTACCTAAAGGCATTCCTGTCCTACCCACTTATAGATAAGTATTTATTTCTCTAGAGATATCTTTTATCCCTTAAAAGAAGGAAAACTCTTTCAGTGTAAGGACACTTTCTAAATGGTTTTTTGATCCCCAACCACTGAGCAGAGTGCCAAACACATATTTGAAACCTGATAGAGGTTGATTGATTGCAATTAAACTATCACAGCTCCAGCCAATACACCTCTAAGAGAGGCTCACCCTAGCCTCCTGTTGCCACTTCCAACACACTTATTATTCCAGGTTCTACACCTTTTGGGATTCAACTTATATCTTCCATAAAACATTTCTTGATGCTTCTTTCCTTCTATGAATTCCCCTGGAACTTAGTCTCTGTGCCTTTATTTTGAACTAATCTTATATTGGTTTTGACCATTTAAATACTTTGCCTCTATCTAAACTATAGTCCTCATATCCCCATTTAGACTACAAGTTTGTTGAGGGCAAGGATTTGATTCATAATTTCACTGCCTTGCTTTTGGGCTTTCTAGCTCAACTTGGGAACTTACTCAATGCACAATAAATAAATATTAATTTGGATGATAATTTTCTTTTCAAATGATGTTAATCAAGTTTTAAAAGCTATAGAAGAGCTGCCTCTTTGAGTCTTTTTTGAGCAAAGGAATAGTTCATGGGAAGAGTTTTGCTTTCTGTGGACTCCTTCAATCTCTTTAGCCCCCTTGTTTTCCTAATTCTACCCAAGAAAATGAGGAGTGAAGAAAGAGCCAAGCCAAGTTTTAATCATATTGATCCTATTGTGGGTGAGAAGGGAGTATGGGGAATGGGGTAGGCATCTAAACAAAGCCGAAAAAATAAAAGGAAGAATTCCAGTGCTACAGACAAAGACAGTCTAGGTAGTTTGTCAATGAGCAATTAAATCCCCCTCTGAATGGAAACATTAAAAATTCATCCTATTGTGGATTTAAATAGCCTCTTGTGTGCAAGGCTGCCTTTGGCTGCCAGCTTTTGCTCGGGTACATTCCTCATCTCCCTCCACTGGGATTCTCTTCATGTCCATCAGCCTGTTGCATCACAGACTGAATAGTTGAGCATTACCTCATGCTCCAAGAGAAGGTAGCTGAGAATACACCAGGAATGGATTCCTTCTATTTAGTATTGATTTTAGTGAAGTGTGTGTTATTCACACGCAGGGATGGGGGGCTCACCTCCAGCTGAGGAAAGCTGAAGTGCATAATAATAAAGCAGAAATCAGAGGGGAGGGAGCAGTTAAAAAGGGGTGGTCACTACTTACTCTGAGAATTTGGAGAAGGCCGTGGTGGCCACAGTCCCAGAAGGAGAGGGCAGAACGTGCATTAAAAGCCCAAGGCCAAGTCTGAGTCTGGGATCCTTTAACGAAGGCAGAATACTGACTAGTTGGAGCAAATTAAGTCCTTTCAGGGGTGTCCAGATAAATGATTGGTTTGCATCCAAGCAGAAAATGCCATTCTCTCTGACCACAAGTACCGAAAATTAGAGAAGCAAGGTTACAAATCCTTCTGTGCCACCTGAATAAGCTAAGAGTAATAGAAAATTGGGGGGAGGTAATGACACAACCGCCTTCCTGATGCTCCAAGAAGGTAATTTTGCCTTGGAAAACCTGAACAAAAGGCCCCCAGAAATGGATATATGGAAGAAAATATTCAGTGTTTGTGCCTCTGGGGGAACCTTACCTCAAAATGCATGGAGTTCTGAGAAAGGTGGAAAGGTTTTATAATGTAGGGCTTAGAGGGCTTTCTGGGGCTCAGGGACAGTGCTCTGTCACCAGACAAACTGGGGTTTGGGTCCATCAGATCAACAGGTCTGGGGAAACCAGCAAGTTTGTCAATTTAACATTCCCTCTGTTTTCTATTTGTCGGAAACTTCAAATCTTTGGGGGTGGAATAGAAAATCTGGAAAGGACATTCATGTGATAATGCGGAAAGTATTGCAGATTGTAAATCAGTTTTTCTCATAGTAATCCCTATGAAACAACAAAGAAGAAAAAGAAATCAAAATTGTAATAAACATGTAATGAAATTCTTTGCCAAAATTGACAAGATTTTCAGAAGCTGAGTGATTTTAGCTTCAGTTTTCTCTAATAGAAAATGTTTGCAGACACTTTAAGGCAAGTGTAATGTTCTGGTTTTAGTTCCTGCTTTCTGCTCACCAGGCAAGCTAAATTATGAGAAATGTTGCACTTGTTCAGTTGTGCATGAGTTTTCATGACCCCATTTGAGATTTTCTTGGCAAGTACCCTGGAGTGATTTATCATTTCCTTCTCCAGCTCATTTTGTATATGAGGAAACTGAGGCAAACAGGATTGAGTGATTTGTCCAGGATCACACAATTAATAAATGTCTGAGGCTGGATTTGAACTCATGACTTCCTGACTTCAGGCTTGGTGCACTATCAAGTGCAGAACACTCTCATTGCTCTACTCACTAGATTTGAACTGAGGTATGAGAAATAGAAATAATCTTTTGGTTCTAGAAAAACTCTGGAGCTACCGAAGAACAAGTCAAAGAATGGGTATCTTCCAACACAGGACTAATCTCTTTGAAGTTCCTATCGGCTGTTACTTTTTTTCTTCCTGGGTTATTTCTCAATTAAAATAGAAAGAATTATTTGAAATATAAAGGTGCTTATAATAGAAAGGTTTTTTTTTTTGAATTGGGCCTTGGATATGAAAAAGATGAGTGAGGCAAAAAAGATAGAGAGTTAAGAAAATAAAGGTAAAGAAACTAGGGCAGAAATAGAAGAAATGGCAAAATCCATTCTGTAAATTCATTTGAATGCATGAAATATCTTACCTATATCTCTGACTTTTGTCATTTCTCTGATTGAAACATATCACCTCTACCGAGACAGCAGAATGAGTAAATAAGAACACATGAAAGGTGTGCCCTGGTATATATCTTCAGAGAAACACACTCAGAATCTATTTGAGCACATTACTACTGGAACCTGTGCAAATGCAATATATAAGAGCAGAGAGCTCTGGGTGTATTTATGTGTGTGTGCATGTATATTTGTTTATATGGGTATACACACATATATGTCTTTACTTCTTTCCCTACTTCCTTCTTCTTATAATGCTGTAGCACCCATCTAAACCCTCATTGCAGCCACCATATACCCAGAGATGTGGCTGATGCCATGGAAACAGCCAAGCCTGGCTTGGATATTTTCCTTACAGTTTGAATGCTTCAAAACAAACAAACTTGCACTATGGACACAAACAGCTTATTTTAATCAGCCTTAATGGCTCTGAAAACTAGAAGCTCCATTATTTGGTGTGTTCTCAGCATTGTGCTCCTGAGAATGGAAGATACCATGTTTGCCAAATATTTCAGGACTGCATTCAACTTCAGACAAGGAGGGTAGGGAAAGAAGCACAAAAACAAATGTCCAAATATGCTCTTGAGTTACAAGGATTGGGGGGGGGAGTTTTAAGGAACAAAACAAAACAAATTCAGAGAACTGAAATACCCTGAATCCAAGAAGTACAGGTATTTAGAAATTGAGGTAAAGATTACAAACCAGCATAATGCCCAAGTTGAAGAAGTAGAGAAGAGTTTTACCTCTCAATTTCATGAAATAAGTTTGACAATCGATACATCAGTTAGAAGAAAAAAAACATGTGGAAACCATTTGAAAACTTCAATGTGGCAAAATGGTAGACATGTCTGGGAAAAAAAGGAAGGGAAAAGGAGCGAAGGAAGAAAGAAGAAAAAAGAAAGAAGAAGAAAATGAACAACCACAACAAGAAGAAATAGAAGGACAAGAAGAGGAGAAGAAAAAAGAAGAAATAAAAGAAAAATAAAAAGGAGGATTTAGAGGAAGAAAAGGGAAAAGAATTGTGGAGAGGAAAGAGAGAGAAGAAAAATTGGGAAAAGAAGATAAAGATTTAGGGATGGAGAAAGAAGTATTAAAGAAGGAAAGAGGAGAAGAGAAGGAAAAGGGGTGAGAGAGGAGAAAGAAGATGAGAATTGGAAAGGGAAGATGGAGGAAAAGGCAGTAGAGGAAGAAGAAAAGATACTTCCATCTTATGCCTCATGATGAGATGGAGGTGACCATTGGAAAGGCTTTCAGCGCTGTCACTTTGCATATACTGTACAGAACACTCCTTTACAAGTCCCATATTAGCTAAGTTTGAAAGGTTCAGTACCAGTGAGGTGGCCAGTTGAAGATGATTTATTTATCTGTAACAAATCAAGAAATTAAAAAAAAACTTTGTCAATTATCTTTAATCTTTTTTTGACCCCCTTCATATCCAAAAGTGATGGCATCTACTTGAAAAATGGCCACAAAAATTTAAATAAAAGGGTAATGGAAAGATAGACACATTAATGTACTATGGGTGTAATTGTGAAATGGTACAATCATTTTCCAAATCAATTTGGGATTATGTAAATAAAGTTACTAAAATATTCTTCTTTTTGGAACAGTATTGCCATTATTGAACTTGTCCCCCAAGGAAGTCCCCCCAATAAGAAAAAAAGTCTCATATACTCCAAAATATTAATAGAATGATCTTTTTGGAATAGCTAGGCATTGGAAATAATGTAAATGTCCATCAATGGAGCAATAACTAAGCAAGTTGTTTTATATGAATGAAATGGTATATTACTGTCATTGATATTACTGGATGCCTGAGCCACTCTGATCATAGCTATAGTTAAATACTGGAATACTATCGGAAGTCTTTCCAGCCTGGCAGGTCCAGCTGATATTTGTGCTCTATTCTGATAGCCTTTGAGAACTAAATCTTCCTTCCACACCAAAAGACAGAGAATAAGTTTAATGGAAATATGATCTTTAGATTCCTAGAATGATTTTTAACTATCTTGTATTTGAATGGATAGGTTTGGTTCTCCTTCTGAAAAGAATTATGATATAGTGGATAGAGAGCTGGCCTCAAAAGCATTATACTGACCCATCAGCACTTTGGCCAAGAATGGAAGTTCCTGAAAAGAAGCTGAGCTGCTTGAGTCAAGTGAAGTTCCCCAACTAGGTCTAAGTATAATTTCTGGTTATGTGGTCCAGTAAATAGAGCCCAGGATCAGGGTTCAGGAAGAAATGAGTTTAAAGCCAGTCTAGATACTCACTAATTGTGTAACCCTTGGCAAGTTGCTTAATTTCTCTTATCTCCAGTTTTCTGATTTGTAAAATGGGAATAATAGTAACATTCCTTAGGGTTCTCATAAAAATCAAAAGGCATATATTTTTGAAAAGTGCTTTGCAAATTTTAAATATCTCTATAAATGCAATTCATTATTGTAATTTGCTTTTACATTTATTCTATATATGTGTGTGTATGTATATATATACATATGTATGTATATGTATATATATATATATTGCTTCTCCTATTTGAACATAACTTCTGTGAAAGCAATATGTATTTCATTCTTTGCTATTCTCCAATAGCAGCCAGCACAATGATTAACACAGAAGAAACCCTTACAAAATGGTCCTTGGTTGACTGAGATTTTCAGTTTTGTTTTCTCCACATGAGCAATGATGTGGAATGCTCAATTAATAAAGAAATTGACCATTGACACTAAGTTTTTCTCATAGCCTCTGCAAGACATAGGGAATTATTAAGAAGGCAGCTATTCTCTAAAACCAATAAGATCTGTTTCTTCAGAATTAGTTAGCATACTAGTGCCACTGCTATGAACCTCAAGGATTGTATATGTGGGCATCCAAAGCTTGGAAATTCTTATCCCAACTCCAACTCCACCTGACTTTTCCAGAACTAAGATGATGTCATTTCCCCATCAGGATTCTAGGGATAACAATATAACTATGAGATGTCAAGGATAATTCTCTAATGCCAACAGATCAAGATATATATGTATACTTCCCCTAGGATCATCACTAAAAAATAAAATTAATTAGCCAGATTTAAAGAGTGTTTTTAAAGCAGCATTGAGTAAAGTGATTCATTAAGAATACTTGTTTCCCATCCCTTACTTGTAAAATCTATGACACTCTCTTTATATAAAGGGTCAAGGGGAAAATGGTTAAAGAACATCATATAGTTTTCAAAGAAAATGTTCAAGATGTCAATAGTCATTCAGAACTAGATAAATCTAACCACAAAATAAGTAGGAAAGAAATTAAAGAGGTAAACAGAATGTTAGAAAAGTTAGGTATGATAGCTCTTTGGAGAAAATTAAATGGAGACAGAAAGGAGTTTACTTTTTTCTTGATGTTTTATGGAACCTCTATAAAAATTGACCATGTATTAGGGCATAAAAACCTCAAAATCAAATGCAGAAAGGCAGAATAGTAAATGAATTTTTTTAGAACATGATGCAATAAAAATTACTTGCAATAAAAGGCCAGGGGAAAATAGGCCAATAATTAATTAGAAACTAAATAATCTAATCCTAAAGAATGAATGGGTAAAACAAATCATAGACACAATCAATAACTTCATCCAAGAGAATGACAACTATATATGTATATATATATATAATTACATATCTATAATTATATATATATACATATATATGCAGAATATAGGAAACAGTTCTTGCCCATCAGTTGGAGAATGACTGAACAAGTTATGGAATATTATTGTTGTGTAAGAAATGATCAGCAGGATGATTTCAGAGACTCCTGGAGAGACTTACATGAACTGATGCTAAGTAAAATGTGCACAGATTAAAGGAGATCATTATACGTGGCAAACACAAGATTATACAATGATCAATTCTGATGGACATGGCTCTCTTCAACAATAAAATGATTCAACACAGTTATAGGTACTAAGAACTTAAATGTCTTCAATTTCTTTAATTTCTCTTTTATAAGAAACACTTCTTTTTTATAAGATCTTTAAAAATCTGCCAATTCATTGATATAAATGTTTTGTCTGGTATTTGCATTTAATCTGAGTCAATTAGGAACCAAACAATTGCCAAAGTGGAGCTTGGCCTAGGACCTATTGATGAAAAATTAAAATCAGATCAGTTTTAGTTTAAGGATTGCTCCTTTAGAAAGAAATCTAGCCAGTAAACCTCAGGATATCTTGAGAGGGTTCAGAAGTGCAAAAGAAAAAAACATATTTTAAGAGTATCATTAGATAATACCCTATGTAGATAGAGGGAGGAAAGGAGTGAAGGAAGGAAGAAAGGAAGGAAGGAAAGATGGAAACAAATCACTACTATCAAAATCAATTCACCACTAATAAAGATGAAATTAAAGCAATTATAAGGAATTATTTTTCCCAATTATACGGCAACAAATCTAATAATTTAAGTGAAATAGAGTATTTATAAAAATATTAACTATTAAAATTATGAAAGAGGAGGAA
The DNA here is from genome assembly GCA_023553655.1 of Myrmecobius fasciatus. Lineage (NCBI taxonomy): Eukaryota > Metazoa > Chordata > Mammalia > Dasyuromorphia > Myrmecobiidae > Myrmecobius > Myrmecobius fasciatus. Next base: position 7,561 of record JAJPUD010012659.1, on the reverse strand, counting down.
AATATGTGTATATAATGTAATTTATGTAATACAAATATATTGTATTGAAAAATATGTATTTACATATGCACATGTATTTATACACTTAAATAGAAAATTAACCTATTTTAGAAAAAGAAATTGAGCAGATTAAAATTGCATTTCCTAAGGAAAAAAAAAGCATCAGGACCAGATGGATTTATAAGTAAATTCTTAAGATCAACTAATTCCAATATTAAATTATTTTGAATACTAGACAAATCAGAAATTTTTAAAAGTTCTTTTGTTAAATAAATATGTTCTAATAACTAAACAAAGAACAAAAACAAAGAAAATCATAGACCAATTTCACTGAGGATCTATTGTCATCAGTGTATTTTTCTATTTTCTATTTACTCATTTTCCCAGCGTATTACTTGATTCTCTGTTAAAATAAGGTTCTGTTTCCAAGATGGAGGGTTCAATGTCCAAAGCTTCAGAAAGTTTGGGTAGCTGTTTTTGGAGCTCCCTGTAGGGACTTGTACTTAGAGTCAGCACTGCTACCCCATATGAATGTGGGCAAAGCACTAGCAAAAAGTGATCTGCTTGTTCCTCTGACTAGCTCCCCCCCCCCACCTGTGGGCTGAGATTTCAAGAGAAATGGGCCATGGCCTTATCACTGCCTCAGTCATGGCTGCTATTCCAGCACTGGCAACATTGTTGATTTAATGGCTCTCAAAACCTCATCCTGAGCTGGGACTCCCTTCACAGCCTAGTACACCAAACCTTTCCTGCTGAGTTATCCTTGGCCTCCAGGGGCTGCAATTGAATACAGCTCTAGACCTAGCCCAATGCAACAGTGCCCTTCTGCCAATGTTCCAAACTGCCTTCAGCTAGAAAATTGTTCCACTACATCTTTTGTATATTCTGATGCTTTAAAATTAGTTTAGAGTCATTATGTAAAGGAACTTGGAAGGATGTGGGGGAGAACTCAGGTGAGTTCCTACATTTGCTTTGCCATCTTGGCCCCACCAAAGCACAGATTAGTTCTGAAATCAATCAATCCACTAAGATTTATTGACTACTGCTATGTGCTAGCTACTTTGCTAAATACGGGGCATATAAAGGCAAAAGCAAAGCCTTTTCTTCCCAGAAAGAGCTTGCATTCCAATGGACGTAAACATCATGAACATAGAAAGATATGAATAATTTGCATCCAAAGTAAGTATAAAACAATCACTTCTTTCCCCCATCCCCTACTTTATAGAGGAAGACATAGACAACTCCAGGAAAGTTTCCTGCAGAAGGTACTTTTGGATATGAGTTGTGTAGGAAAGCCTGGATTCTAAGATGTGGAGATTATGGAGAGCCAGTCCAATTCTCATTTTATAAGTAAAGAAGTTGAGGCTTGGAGATATTAACTAATATGTCTATGGTCTTTAATTTGGTAAGGCTTGAAATTAGGACTTGAACTCAGGACACCTGACAGATTAAGTTTCTTATCCAGTGAATTATACATTCTCCTTAATTAAATTGTGTTAGCATTTTTGAATTCTGGCCACAAGGGCTACAGAATTGATGGTGTGAACTTCAAATTCTTTTTTGAAGGAAAAAAATGCCTCTAATTTTCCTTAGCCCTAAAACACCATTGCCTTTTGACTCTTACAAGCTCCTCAAAATTGGGATTCAGGAAGAGTGAGAAGGAATGCTTGCCAAACCTTGGATGAGGCAGATTAGGCATGGCTATTAAAAAGCCGTAAGCATCTCTCTTAAAGGGCCTTGAAGCGGGCTTGACAGTCAATTTCTTTGCCAAATTTAGATTCCAGTTGAATTTGGTGACTTCTAAATTTAGAAGGAATTGAAGACTTTGGCTGCTTTAGTCTCATTTGGCTCTCAGGCCCCACACAGGAGCAAAGTTTCTGCAAGGTCCTTTTTTCCTCCTCTTTTTTTTTCTCATTTTATTTCCATGGTAGTCTCAGAAGTAGGAGAAAGAATTCTTTTCAAGAGGGAATATTTAACTGCTTGCAGGGTGCAGTCCTCTATTTGGGGAGAGAACAGAAACATGTTTTTCAATTAACTTTCCCTTAATAAACAATTATTTAAATTAAAGGCAAAAATATTTGGTAAGATTTTTAAAACATGAAAAATATTCATGGTGAAGAAATAAATCATTGGGCACAATAAACATTTCTGGATGCTTCAAATGGAGTTATATGTCCTTTTCCCTTACTCTAAAAGTTTATTTTGGAAGTATCTGTGATGGAGTTAGCTATTAGAACTTCTGCTTTGGAGAATCACTGTGAATCCACTTTATAGTCATTGTGTTGCATTTTGGCTAAGATATGCTATTTAGTGATAGGAATTAACTTTTAAATCATAAATCCTATCAATTTTCTTTTAAAATATTATTTATTTTGTATCTTCTTTTTTCTAATTTTTGTACCAAATTGTCTAGCTCCTTCCTGCCCCTCTTTGCCTATTGAGAAGGCAAGCACTATATCAACTATACATATGAAATTATGCATATATTTATATTAGCCATATTGCCAAAAAAAGAAAAATAAAGAAACTGAGAAAATTTTTGCTTCAATTTGCATTCAGAGTTCATCAATTCTCTCTGGAAATGGATAGTAATTTTCATCATGAGTCCTATGAAATTGTATTGGATCATTGTATTGAGAAGAATAGTTACAGACTTTCACAGCTTATCACAGTTGGTTATATTGGTGTATTGCTGTTACTATATACAATGATATCTTGATTTTTCACACTTTACTTTGCAGCCATTCTTAAGAACTTCCCATGTTGTTGTTATTTTTCTGAAAATGTCCCTTTCATAATTTCTTATACCACAATATAATTCTATCACAATCATGTGCTGCAACTTGTTCAGCTATTCCCCAATTGATAGACATTTCTTCAATTTGAAAATTGAAAAAATTAGGTTTTTTTATATCTATATCCTTTTCCTTTTTTATTTATGGTATAAGTCTAGGGGTTGTATTGGAAGAGCAGAAGATTTGCAGTTTTATAGCCCATTGGGCACAATTCCATATTGATCTCCAGAATGTTTGAACCAATTCATAACTGCAGAAGTTGTTCATTAGTGTTTTTCATACTTTATTTTGAAGAGGACCAATGGCATCATGGGGTGATATCTTGATTTTCACTTGAATCAGATATAAGTAGAGCAAATTTGCAAAAAGTTGTTAGCCTCTCCCTTTCTTCCAGCATCATTGAAATTCAATGGCAAGACCAAATTCAGAACACCTAGAAATGATCTGGCAGGCAATCAGTGACCTTAATGTTAGACCAAGATCTAAGCATACCAAAGTACTTACTTCAGGCTCTTTCATGGCCTTTGGATTAAACTGTTCTCATCCACCCATTCGATTGGGAAAGTCTTGAAATATTTGGGGAAAACCTATCCTTAGACTCACCAATGGGTTTGAAATCTGTTAATATTCTTTAGCCTGGTTTAGCACATCTGCCAAGATGGTTTTCAGGGGCTGTGACCATTTCATATACTACAATTTCTTGTAATCACATGTGAAAGTTGGATGAAAGATACATACCAAAGGTGCATGAAAAGTCCTGAAAAGTGCTTGGCAAACCCTTCTCTGAATACCCCACACATCCTATTATTTAGTGTACATACTTTCCATTATTCCATTCTAGCACTTATCATTTCTGATAGGTATGAAGTGGTACCTCAGAGTTATTTTAATTTACTTTCTCTAGTCAGTAGTGATTTAGACATTTTATATAACAATAGATAGCTTTGATTTCTTCTGAAAACTACCCACTGATATCTTTTGATAATCTACCAGTTGGAGAATAGATCTTATTTTTTTATAAATTTAATTCAGCTCCCTATATATTTGAGAAAAAGATGTCTTTATCATTAAAAGAAATTGCTTGTTTTTGTTAGATCATTTTCTGATAACTTTTAGCAAAATAATGTTTTCCTGAGTATCTCTTTCAATTAAGTCCATTTTTGCTTTTGCTATGTCCGAGATAATGATTGCTACTCCTTCCTTTACTATATCCGCTGAAGCATAGTAGATTCTGCTCCAGCCCCTTATTTGAACTCTGTGTGTGCCTCTCTCTTTCATATGTGTCTCCTGTAACAATATAGTGTTAAATTCCGGTTTCTAATTCATTTTTCTACCCTCTTCTGTTCATGGAAGAGTACATTTCATTCACATTCACATTCATTATTACTATGTATTTCCCTCCATTCTGTATCTATTTTATCCTTCTTTTTATTTTGCCCCTCCACAAAAATTTTGTTTTGCTTCCAACCACTCTATACTTTGTTTTTCCTCCCCTTTTTATCACCTTCTCTTTCTTTTATCTTTTTCTTCTCCTATTTTTGTTGTGTCAGATTTCTATATCCAACTGAGAGTTTGTCTATGCATATATTGTCCTCCCTCTTTGAACCATTTTTTATGAAAATGAGGTTCAAATATTGCTTACTAATGCCATTTTGCCCTCTAGTGTACAAGCTTTTCCTTGCATGCCTCTTTCATGAGATAATTTCTTTTTTCTATCTTTTCCTTGCCCCTTCTCCCAGAGCATCCCTCTTTTCCAGCCCCTTTTTTTGAGATCATTCCCTCAAAATCAACTCAGCATGCCATCTCTCTATGTAAACTTCTTATGAATGTCCTAATAGCAATAAAGTTCTTAGGAATTGAATGAATCATCTTCCCATATATGAATGTAAGCAGTTTTAATTTATTGAGTCCCATATGGTTTCTCAATCATATGAGAAATGCTTCTCTTTTATGTTTTTCTTGTGTCATGTTTCAATGTTAAATTTACTAGTTAGCTCTGGTCTTTTTCATCAGGAATACTTGAAAGCCTTCTATTTCATCAATGATGCAAGTTTCCCCTGAAGAACTATACTGTTTTTGTAGATAAGTTATGGTTGGTTGAAATCCTAGTTAAATTGCACTTTGGAATATCATATTCCAAACCCCCCACTTCTTTAATGTGGAAGTTGCTAAATCTTTTGTGACATTTACTGTGGCTCCATATTTGAAGTGTTTTTTTTTTGGAAGCCTGAAGAAAAGCTTTTGACCTTGAAACTCTTAAATTTGGCTAGAATATTCTTGGTGTTTTCATTTGGGGATCTCTTTCAGGAGGTTATTAGTAGATTTTTTTAATTTTTACTTTACTCTTTATAGTTAAATATCAGGACAGTTTTTCCAATAATTTCTTGAGAGATTGTATTTAGATATATTTGTGGCTTTTAAGTGGTTCAGTAATCTTAAATTATCTCTCCTATTTCTATTTTCCAGGTCATTTATTTTCCAATAAGATATCTCATCTTGTCTTTCTTTTTTATCTTTTAACTTGGCTTTATTTTTTTTTTCTTAATGTCTCATGTAATCTTCAGCACCCACTTGCCCAAATCTATCTTTTTGCTTTTCCTTTTTTTCCTGTCTCTCTCTGTGTGTCTGTCTATCTCTGATTGCCTTTGTCTCTCTTTTTGGTAAATGAATTGGGGTTAAGTAACTTGCCCTGGGTCACATATAAGTATTATGCATCTGAGTCTGGATTGAAGGGTCCATCTAGTTACCCTATACCTGCCCAATTCTAATTTTATTTATTTATTTATTTATTTACTTACTTATTTATTTATTTATTTATTTATTATTAAAGCTTTTTATTTGTATAACATATGTATGGGTAGTTCCCCAGCATTGATCTTTACAAAGCTTTCCATTACAAATTTTACCCCCAGTCCCCTCCCTTTCCCTAGATGGCAGGAAGTCCACTACATGTTAATAATGTTGAAATGCTTGAGAAGTTATGCAAGAAAAATCCTATCTACAAGAAAAAAAAAGAATCAGAGAAAGTCAACATAATGCAAGCAAATGTCAATGGAGATCATGAAAATGTTACGTTGTGGTCCATATTTCATATCCCTCTCTCTGGGTGTATATGGTTTTCTACAGTGAACAAGTGGAACTTCTTTGAGACAATTCTTTGTTGCAGAGAGCCATGTCCATCAGAATTGATCATCATGTAATATTGTTGTTGCTGTGTATAATGATCTCCTGGTTCTGCTGATTTCACTCAGCATCAGTTCATGCAAGTCCCTCTCCAGGCCTCTCTGAAATCGTCCTGCTGGTCATTTCTTACACAGCAATAATATTCCATAACATTCATATACCATCATTTATTCAGCCACTCTCCAATTGATGGGCATCCCTTCAGTTTCCAGTTTCTAGCCACTACAAAAAGGGCTGCCACAAACATTCTTGCACATGTGGGTCCCTTTCCCTCCTCTAAGGTCTCTTTGGGATATAGGCCCAGTAGAAACACTGCTGGGTCAAAGGGTATGCACAATTTGACAACTTTTTGAGCATAGCTCCAAATTGCTCTCCAGAATGGTTGGATCCGTTCACAGTTCCACCAACAATGTATTAGTGTCCCAGTTTTCCCACATCCCCTCCAACATTCATCGTTATCTTTTCCTGTCATTTTAGCCAATCTGACAGGTGTGTAGTGGTACCTTAGAGTTGTCTTAATTTACATTTCTCTGATCAATAGTGATTTGGAGCAACTTTTCATATGACTAGAGATGGTTTTAATTTCATCATCTGAAAATTGTCTGTTCATATCCCTTGACCACTTATCTATTGAAGAGTGGCTTGAATTCTTATATATATGAGACAATTCTCTATATATTTTAGAAATGAGGCCTTTATCAGAACCATTAAATGTAAAGATGATTTCCCAATTAGATGCTTCCCTCCTAATCTTGTCTGCATTTGTTTTGTTTGTACAGAAACTTTTTAACTTAATATAGTCAAAATTATCCATCTGGTGTTCAATTAGGAGTTCCAAGTCTTCTTTGGACATAAATTTGTTCCATCTCCACAGGTCTGAGAGATAAACTATATTACGTTCCTCTAACTTGCTTACAAAGTCCCTCTTTATATCTAGATCATGAACCCATTTAGATCTTATCTTGGTATGTGGTGTTAGGTATGGGTCAAGCCCTAATTTCTTCCACACTAGTTTCCAATTTTCCCAGCAGTTTTTGCCGAATAGAGAGTATTTATCCCAAAAGCTGGGGTCTTTGGGTTTATCGAATACTAGATTGTTAAGGTTAATGCCTAGGTTGTCCTGATAACCTATCCTGTGCCACTGATTGACTGCTCTATTTCTTAGCCAGTACCAAACGGTTTTGATGACCGCTGCTTTATAATATAGTTTTAGATCTGGTACAGCAAGGCCACCTTCATCTGCCTTTTTTTTCATTAATCCTCTTGAAATCCTTGACCTTTTGTTCTTCCAAATGAACTTTGCTACTATTTTTTCTAGATCTGTAAAATAATTTCTTGGGAGTTTGATTGGTATGGCACTAAATAAGTAGATTAGTTTGGGTAGTATTGTCATTTTTATTATGTTTGCTCTGCCTACCCATGAGCACTTAATAATTTTCCAATTGATTAGGTCTAATTTTATTTGTGTGGAAAGTGTTTTTGTAATTTAGTTCGTATAGTTTCTGACTTTTCCTTGGCAGATAGATTCCCAAATATTTTATCCTATCATCTGCTATTTGGAATGGAATTTCTTTTTGTATCTC
>JAJPUD010012658.1:34168-48256 GCA_023553655.1 Myrmecobius fasciatus | reverse complement strand
ACTGATGCATTGTTGGTGGAACTGTGAATGGATCCAACCATTCTGGAGAGCAATTTGGAGCTATGCTCAAAAAGTTATCAAACTGTGCATATCCTTTGACCCAGCAGTGTTTCTACTGGGCCTATATCCCAAAGAGATTTTTTTTAAAGAGATTTTAAAGAAGGGAAAGGGACCCACATGTGCAAAAATGTTTGTGGCAGCTCTTTTTGTAGTGGAAAGAAACTGGAAATTGAAAGGATGCCCATCGACTGGAGAATGGCTGAATAAATTATGGTATATGAATGTTATGGAATATTATTGTTCCATAAGAAAAGACCAGCAGACGATTTCAGAGAGGCCCGGAGGGACTTCCATGAACTGATGCTGAGTGAAATCAGCAGAACCAGGAGATCATTATACACAGCAACAAGACTATACGATGATCAATTTTGATGGACATGGTTTTCTTCAACAATGATGTGATTCAAACCAGTTGTTCAGCGATGAAGATAGTCATATACATCCAGAGAGAGGCCTGTGGGAACTGAGTGTGAACCACAACACAGCATTTTAACGCTTTCTGTGAATATTTCCATGCATTTTCTTTTCCTTCTTAAGTTGTTTTTTCTTCTTCTCTTTCTAGATATGATGTTTCTTGTGCAGTAAGATAACTGTATAGATATGTATACATGTATTTGTCATATAATTTATTCTATTTAGCATGTATTAGATTACTTGTCATTTAGGGTTAGGTGGTGGAGGGGAGGAGGGGAAAAGCTTGGGAAAAATGTTTTTGCATAGGTCAATGTAGAAAAATCACTCATAAAAAAGAGCAAATCATAGACACAATCTATAATTTCATGCAGGAGAATGACAATAAGGAGACAACATACCAAAATTTGTGGGATACAGCCAAAGTGGTTATAAGGGGCAATTTTATATCTCTAGATGCTTACTTGCATAAAATAGAGGAAGAAAACATCAATGAATTGGGCTTATTATTAAAAAAACTAGAAAAAGAACAAATTAAAAACCCTCAATTAAATACCAAATTGAAAAATCTAAAAATAAAAGGAGAAATTAATAAAATTGAAAATACAGAAACTATTGAGTTAATAAATAAAACTAAGAGTTGGTTCTATGAAAAAACCAACAAAATAGATAAACCTTTAGTTAATTTGATAAGAAAAAGTTAAGAGGAAAATCAAATTATTAGTCTCAAGAATGATAAAGGAGAACTTTCCTCCAATGAAGAGGAAATTAGAGCAATAATTAGGAGCTACTTTGCCCAACTTTATGCCAGTAAGTTTGATAATCTAAATGAAATGGAGGAATATCTACAAAAATATAGATTGCCTATGTTGACAGAAGAAGATAAAAATTATTGAAATAGCCCCATATTAGAAAAAGAAATAGAACAAGCTATTAACCAACTCACTAAGAAAAAATCTTCAGGGCCAGATGGATTTACATGTGAATTCTACCAAACATTCAAAGAACAATTAATTCCAATACTACACAAACTATTTGAGAAAATAGGGACAGAAGGTATACTGCCAAAATCCTTCTATGAGACCTATATGGTGCTGATAGCTTAACCACGTAGGGTGAAAACAGAGAAAGAAAACTATAGACCAATTTCCCTAATGAATATTGATGTAAAAATTTTAAATAAGATATTAGCAATGAGATTACAGAAAGTCATCCCCAGGATAGTACACTATGACCAAGTAGGATTTATACCAGGGATGTAGGGCTGGTTCACTATTAGGAAAACTATCAGCATAATTAATTATATTAATAACCAAATTAACAAAACCATATGCTTATCTCAATAGATGCAGAAAAAGCCTTTGATAAAATCCAACCCTTTCCTATTAAAAACACTAGAGAGTATAGGAATAAATGGGCTTTTCCTTAAAATGATCAGTAGCATCTATTTAAAACCATCATCAAGCATCGTATGTAATGGACACAAAATAAAACCATTCCCAATAAGATCAGGAGTGAAATAAGGCTGCCCACTGTCAGCATTACTATTTAATATTGTGTTAGAAATGTTAGCTTTAGCAATAAGAAAAGAAAAAGAGATAAACGGAATCAGAGTAGGTAATGAAGAAACCAAATTATCACTCTTTGCAGATGACATGATGGTATACTTAGAGAACCCTAGAGACTCAACTAAAAAACTACTAGAAACAATTCACAACTTTAGCAAAGTAGCAGGATTCAAAATTAATCCACATAAATCATCAGCATTTTTATATATTACTAACAAAGTTCAGCAGCAAGAGATACAAAAATAAATTCCATTCCAAATAGCGGATGATAGTATAAAATATTTGGGAATCCATCTGCCAAGGAAAAGTCAGAAAGTATATGAACTAAACTACAAAACACTTTCCACACAAATAAAATCAGACCTAATCAATTGGAAAAACATTAAGTGCTCATGGGTAGGCAGAGCGAACATAATAAAAATGACAATACTACCCAAACTAATCTACTTATTTAGTGCCATACCAATCAAACTCCCAAGAAATTATTTTACAGATCCAGAAAAAAATAGTAGCAAATTTCATTTGGAAGAACAAAAGGTCAAGGATTTCAAGGGGACTAATAAAAAAAAGGCAGATGAAGGTGGCCTCGCTTTACCAGATCTAAAACTATCTTTTAAAGCAGCGGTCCTCAAAACCGTTTGGTACTGACTAAGAAATAGAGCAGTCGATCAGTGGCACACAATAGGTTATCAGGAAAACCTAGGAATAACCTTAACAATGTAGTGCTCGATAAACCCAAAGACCTCAGCTTTTGGGATAAATACTCACTATTCGGCAAAAACTGCTGGGAAAATTGGAAACTAGTGTGGAAGAAATTAGGGCTTGATCCATACCTAATACCACATACCAAGAGAAGATCTAAATGGGTTCATGATCTAGATATAAACAGGGACTTTGTAAGCAAGTTAGAGGAACGTAATATAGTTTATCTCTCAGACCTGTGGCGATGGAATAAATTTATGTCCAAAGAAGACCTGGAACTCCTAATTGAACACAGATGGATAATTTTGATTATATTAAGTTTAAAAGTTTTTGTACAAACAAAACAAATGCAGACAAGATTAGGAGGGAAGCATCAAATTGGGAAATCATCTTTGCATTTAATGGTTCTGATAAAGACATCATTTCTAAAATATATAGAGAATTGTCTCATATGTATAAGAATTCAAGCCACTCTTCAATAGATAAGTGGTCAAGGGATATGAACAGACAGTTTTCAGATGATGAAATTAAAACCATCTCTAGTCATATGAAAAGGTGCTCCCAATCACTATTGATCAGAGAAATGCAAATTAAGACAACTCTGAGGTACCACTACACCCCTGACAGATTGGCTAAAATGACAGGAAAAGATAATGATGAATGTTGGAGGGGATGTGGGAAAACTGGGACACTAATACATTGTTGGTGGAACTGTGAACGGATCCAACCATTCTGGAGAGCAATTTGGAGCTATGCTCGAAAAGTTGTCAAACTGTGCATACCCTTTGACCCAGTAGTGTTTCTACTGGGCCTATATCCCAAAGAGATCTTAGAGGAGGGAAAGGGACCCACCTGTGCAAGAATGTTTGTGGCAGCCCTTTTTGTAGTGGCTAGAAACTGGAAACTGAAGGAATGCCAATCAATTGGAGAGTGGCTGAATAAACTATGGTACATGAATGTTATGGAATATTATTGTTCTGTAAGAAACGACCAGCAGGACTATTTCAGAGAGGCCTGGAGGGACTTGCATGAACTGATGCTGAGTGAAATGAGCAGAAGCTGGAGATCATCATACACAGCAACCACAGTATTACATGATGATCAATTCTGATGGACCATCACTCTCTGCAACAAAGAATTGTCTCAAACCAGTTCCAATTGTTCACTGAAGAAAACCATATACACCCTGAGAGAGGGATATGAAATATGGACCACAACGTAACATTTTCATGATCTCTATTGACATTTGCTTGCATTGTATTGCCTTTCTCTGATTTTCTTTTTTTTCTTGTAGATAGGATTTTTCTTGCATAACTTGTCAAGCATTTCAACATTATTAACATGTAGTGGACTTCCTGCCATCTAGGGGAGTGGAGAGGACTGGGGGTAAAATTTGTAATGGAAAGCTTTGTAAAGATCAATGCTGGGGAACTACCCATACATATGTTATACAAATAAAAAGGTTTAGAAAAAAAAAAGAATATGGAAGCTGTACCACCTGAACCACATGTTTAGTACAAATATTACTTTATTGTCTATAGTACTTTTTAGATAGATGTGGTTTATTTTCTCATATATTTTAATTAATTCTATCTTTGCTTTTTGTTTTGTCTCAGATATGATTTGCTACTCCTGCTTTTGTTTGATTCAGCTAAATTATAATATATTCTGGTCCAGCATTTTACCCTTACTCTATGTGTATCTCTCTGTTCCAAATGTGTTTCTTGTAAACAACATAAAGTAGGATTCTTTTTTTATAAATCTAATATGCTATCTACTTCTGAATTATGGTAGAATTCATCCCATTCACATTCACAGTTTTGATTACCAGTTGGATAGTTCCCGCCATCCCATTTTCTTTCCTGTTTGTAATTTTTTCCTCTGTGTTCAACCTATTCCTCCTCACTATTTTTTTTTCTGACCAACACCCAACCATTTTTTCTCTTATCTTTTTTATCCTACTTTTACCCTCCCTTCAATTCAATATTACACTTTTTCTTTCCTCCTTTTATTTCTACTTCACAGTGTATAAAGAAGAGAAGATAAGTTGTTGGTTAAAAATATAGTGTAAGGTTCTATAACCCTTCTAAAGCACCTTGGCAAAGAACCATTGAATAATAAAACATTAGAATGTGTGAAGTTATAATAACTAATCTTGATCATCCTCTTTTTTATGGTAGAGATTTGGGACTATGAGTACATAAAGTTACCAACATGTGACATCTTGGTGGTACAATGGATTGAGAAATGATCCCAGAGTCAAGAAAACCTGAGTTTAATTCTATTGCTAGATATTAGTCTTGTGACCTAGTATATGTCACTTTACCTCTATCTGCTTCAATTTGAAGTGTAACCTGATGTATTCTGATAAGTAAACCCTTCACATTAGCCACTGTAATTTAACTTTTTACAAAAATTTTCATTCCATTATTTTCATAGCTACATTCTATCCTGTTGAGAATTCTGTTTACCCATCATTTTTTTCATAATAATTTTTCTAATTACTGCATACATAAATAAACTTTATTGTCTCAAAATGTTATACTCATTAAAGAAAATATATATTATGGAATATTATTGTTCTGTAAGAAAAAATCAGCAGTATAATTTGAGAGACCTGGAGAGACTTATTTGAACTGAGGCTAAATTAAATGAGCAGAACCATGAGATCATTGTACATGGCAACAACAAAATTTTACAATAATCAATTCTGATGAACCAGGCTCTCTTCAACAATTAGATGATTCAGACAAGTTCCAATGACCTTGTAATAAAGAGAGCCATCTACAACCAGAGAGAGGACTGTGGAAACTGAGTGTGGTTCACAACATAGCATTTTCACTCTTTTTGTTGTTCTTTATTTGAATTTTATTTTTTCTTAGTTTTTCCTGTTTCATTTGATTTTTCTTGTGCAGCAAGATAATTGTATAAATATGTATGCATATATTAGATTTAACATATATTTCTACCATGTTGAACATATCCTGGATTACTTGCCATCTGGGCGAGGTGGGGGGGAAGTGAGGGAAGAGAGGAAAATTGGAACACAAGGTTTTGCAAGGGTTAACATTGAAAAAGCATCCATGCAGGGAGCTGGAACAGGAGTCAGAGCATTATGGCTTCCACAATGGCAATCTTCTGTGGGCCTCTTGGATCAATCTGTCCTGATTGTAAGCAGGTGGTTTTACGATCTGCCTTTTGTGGGGGGTAGATTGTGAACCACTGACCCCATGAAGAGTACTAGATTTAGCTGTTATTACAGAGCATCCTAAAGCAATCAATCAATCAGTAGAATTTCCTGGCACTGGAAATCAATCAATCAATCACCAGAATTGTTCAGCACCTGAAATAACTCAATCAGCAGAACTGCCCTAGGGCAAATTAAAGCAGCTGTCCCTCCTTTGCCTTGAACACTCATAACCTTTTTAAAAAATGAATGAAAAACCAAAAAGAACTCTCACCATAGACAGCTTTTATTTAGAGAGAGAAGAGTAGACCTCAAATGCTGAAGTCCCTAAAGGTAAAGCAACTCCAGAAAAAGCCCCAAAGAGAGACATAGGCTGTACACCATGTCACAAGGCTTTCTTTGAAGATCGCATAAAAGATCTTAAAAGAGAGTTAGAAGAAATATAGGGAAACAACATGAGATCATTGCAAAAAAATGGAAAAAATGGAAAAAGAATGCAATGAACAAAAAATTATAATTGACCAATTCCAAAAGGAGTTAACACAGTAACTGAAGAAAATAAGACATTAAAAATTAGAATTGAAAAAATGGAAGTGAATGATTCAACAAGACTTCAAGAATCAGTCAAAAAAAAAAAACAAAAATAATGAAAAAATAGAAGACAATATGAAATATCTTCTAAGAAAAACAACTAACATGAAATAGATCTAGGAGAAACAATCTAAGGATTATTGGGCTTCCTGAAAGACATGATAAAAAAAATGAAGAACCTATACATCATCTTACAGGAAATCATAAAAGAAAATTGCCCTGATATTTTAGAATCAGAAGGAAAAATAACTATTGAAACAATCCAGCTATCACCTCCTGAAAGAAACCCCAAAATTAAATGCCCAAGGAATATCGTGGCTAAATTTCAGAACTATTGTACCAAGGAAAAAATATTGCAAGCAGCCCGAAAGAAACAATTTAAATGCCAAGGAGCCACAATTAGGATCACCCAGGACCCAGGAGCTTCCACCTTACAGGATCACAGGGCCTGGAATTGAATATTCCAAAAAAAGCAAAGGAACTGAGATTAGAGCTAAGAATAAGCTATCTAGCTAAAAGGCGCATTATCTTTCAGGAGAGAAGATGGACATTCAATGATATCAGTGAATTTCACCTATTTCTAATGCAAAGACCAGATCTGAACAAAAAATTTGACCTCCAAACACAGAAATCAAGAGAAACTTAAAATAGTAAAAAAAAAAAAATAACTCTTGAGAATTATATTTGTTATGGATATACTTAGAGAATGAGGGTTGATTTTATTATGATAATTTGACATTATGATTATGATTATTATGATCTTATAATGTAAAAAAAGAAATTAGAAGTAGAAAAGTGATAAAACTGGAAGAAGAGGACAAAGGAAGTAAAATAAGGAAAATTACATCACATGTAGAGACAAAGAAAACTTATTTTAATTGAAGGAAAGAAGGAAGGGGGATGAGCATTGTGTTAATATTAATCTCATCAGATTTGGATCTGAGAGAATAATAGACAAAGAAACTTGTCCCACCTTATAAGGAAATAAGAGGGAAACCTGGAAAAGTAAGGGAAAGAAGAATTATGGGAAATGTCTAAAAAGGGTAGTGGGACTCTAAAGGGGAAGGATTGTTTGAGGGAGGTGATTATCAAAAGCAAAATACTAGGGAGGAGGGAAGTGGAATAGAAAAGAGAAAAGTATAACCTAGGGTAAATAAGATTGCAGGAAATACAGAAGTAGTTATTTTAAATGTGAATGTGAATAGAATGAACTCTCCCATAAAGCTGATGTGAATAGCAAACTGAATTAAAAGCCAGAATCCAACAATATGTTGTTAACAACAAACACATTTAAAACATAATAATGCATACAGAATGAAGGTAAAGGACTGGAACAGAATCTATTATGCTTCAGGTGAATTAAAAAAAAAACAAAAATAAAAACAAAAACAAAAACAAAAACAAGGGAAGCAATCCTGATCTCAGATCAAATAAAAGCAAAGATAGATTTAATTAAAAAAGACAAGGAACGAAACTATATCTTACTAAAAGCTACCATAGATAATGAAGCAATATCAATACTAAGCATGTATGCACCAAGTGGTATAGCATGGAAATTCCTAGAAGAAAAGTTGAGAGAGATGCAAGAAGAAATAGATAGCAAAACTATAATAGTGGGGGACCTTAACCTCGCTCTCTCAGAACTAGATAAATTGAACCACAAAATATTTATTTTGTGTAAATAAAGAAAGAAGATAAAGAGGTAAACAAAATGTTAGAAAAGTTAGGAATGATAGGACTTTGGAGAAAATTAAATAGAGACAGAAAGGAGTTCACTTTTTTTCTCAGCAGTTCATGGAATTTATACAGAAATTGACCATATGTTAGGACATAAAAACCTCAAAATCAAATGCAGGAAGGCAGAAATAGTAAATGCATTTTTTTCAGGTCAGGTTGCAATAAAAACCACATGCAATATAATGCCAGCAGAAAATAGACCAAAAAGCATTTGGAAACTAAATAATCTCATACTAAAGAATGAATGGATGAAACAGCAAATTACAAACACAATTACTGATTTCATCCAAGAGAATAACAATAATGAGACAACATGCCAAAATTTATGGGATACAGCCAAAGTGGTAATAAGGGGAAAGTTTATATCTCTAGATGTGTATTTGCATAAAATAGAGAAAGAGAAAACCATTGAATTGGGCTTGCAACTAAAAAAGCTAGAAAAAGAACAAATTTAAACCCCCCAATCAAATACCAAACTTGAAACCCTAAAAATAAAAGGAGAGAATAATATTGAAAGTAATAAAAAGAACTATTGAATTAATCAATAAAACTAAAATTTGATTTTATGAAAAAAACAACAAAATAGATAAACCTCTAGTTAATTTGATTAGATAAATGAAAGAGGAAAATGAAATTGTTGGTTTCAAAAATGAAAAGGGAGAACTTTTCACCAATGAAGAGGAAATTAGAGCAATAATTAGGAATTACTTTGCTCAACTTTATGCCAACAAATTTGATAACCTAAGTGAAATGGAAGAATATCTACAAAAATATAAATTACACAGATTAACAGAAGAGGAAATAAATTACTTAAATAGTCCCATTTTAGAAAAAAAATTAATAATCATTAATCAACTCCCTAAGAAAAAATTCCCTGAACAAGATGGATTTACATGTGAATTCTACCAAACATTTAAACAACAATTAACTCCAATACTATATAAACTATTTGAAAAAAATAAGGAATGAAGGACTCCTACCAAATTCCTTCTATGGCACAGACATGGTACTGATACCTAAAACCGGTAAAACAAAAACAGAGAAAGAAAATTATACATCAATCTCCCTAATGAATATTGATGCTAAAATTTTAAATAAAATATTATCAAAGAGATTACAGATAATCGTCCTCAGGATAATATACCATGACCAAAGAGCATTTATACCAGGAATGCAGGGATGGTTCAATATTAGGAAAACTATTAGAATAATTGACCATATCAATAACCAAATTTACCAAAAAAAATATGATTTCCCCAATAGATGCAGAAAAAGCATTTGATAAAATCCAACATCCATTCCTACTAAAAACAGTAGAGAATATAGGAATAAATGGACTTTTCCTTAAAATAGTCAGTAGCATCTATTTAAAACTACCATCTATCATCATATGTAATAGGGATAAACTGGAACCATTCCCAATAAGATCAGGGGTGAAGCAAGTTTGCCCACTATCACTATTACTATTCAATATTTGGCAATAAAACACGAAAAAGAGATTAAAGGAATTAGAGTAGGTCATGAGGAAATCAAATTATCACTCTTTGCAGATGATATGATGGTCTCCTTAAAGAACACTAGATAATCAACTAAAAACCTATTAGAATTGATCCACAACTTTAGCAAAGTTGCAGTATACAAAATAAATCCACATAAATCATCAGCATTTTTATACATCACCCACAAAATGCAACAGCAAGAGATATAAAGAGAAATTCCATTTAAAGTACCTGTTGATAGTATAAAATATTTGAGAATATATCTGTCAAGGGAAAGCCATTATCTATATAAGCAAAAGTACAAAGCACTATCAACACAAATAATGTAAGATCTAAACAACTGGAAAAATATCAAGTGCTCCTGAAGAGGACAAGCGAATATAAAAAAGATCACAATACTACCTAAACTAATCTATTTATTTAGTGCTATACCAGTCAAACTCCCAAGAAATTATTTTACTGACCAAGAAAAAATTACAACAAAATTCATCTGGAAAAACAAAAGGTCAAGAATTTCAAGGGAATTAATGAAAAAAATCAAATGAGGCCTAGCTGTACAAGATCTAAAACTATATTATCAAGCAGCAGTCATCAAAACCATTTTGTGCTGACTGAGAAACAGAGTAGTTGTTCAGTAGAATACATTAGATTCACAAGACAAAATAGTCAATGACTGTATTAATCTAGTGTTTAACAAAGCCGAAGACCCTGCTTTTGGGATAAAAACTCACTATTTGACAAAAACTGCTGGGAAAATTGGAAGCTAGTATGGAAGAAAGTAGGCATTGACCGACACCTATAATCGTATAGCAAAATAAGGTCAAAATGGATTCATGATGTAGACATAAAGAATGATATTATAAAAAACTTAGAAGAACGTGGGATGGTTTACCTCTCAGATCTGTGGAGGAGGAAGGAATTTGGGACCAAAGAAGAACTAGACACAAAATAGATAATTTTGAGTATAGCAAGTTAAAAAGTTTTTGTACAAACAAAATTAATCCAGATGAGATTAAAAGGGAAGTAATAAACAGGGAAAACATTTTTACTTTCCAAGGTTCGGATAAAAGACTCATTTCTAAAATATATAGAGAATTGACTCAAATTTATAAGAATTCAAGCCATTCTCCAGTTGATAAATGGTCAAAAGATATGAGTAGACAATTTTCAGATGAAGGAATTGAAACTAATGCTAGTTATATGAAAAGGTACTCCAACTCACTATTGATCAGAGAAATGCAAATTAAGACAACTCTGAGATACCACTACACCCCTGTCAGATTGACTAAGATGACAAAAAAGGAAAATGATGAATGTTGGAGAGGATGTGGGAAAACTGAGTCACTGATACATTGTTGCTGGAACTGTGAACAGATCCAACCATTCTGGAGAGCAATCTTGAACTATCTTTAAAGAGATAATGTGCATACTCTTTGATCTATTGGGCCTATATCTCAAAGAGATCTTAAAGGAGAAAATGGGACCCAAATGTGCAAGAATGCTTGTGGCAGCCCTTTTTGTACTGGCTAGAAACTGGAAACTGAATGGATGCCCATCAATTGGAGAGTGGCGGAATAAATCATGGTATATGAATGTTATGGAATATTATTGCTCTGTAAGAAACGACCAGCAGGATGATTTGAGAGAGGCCTGGAGAGACCTGCATGAACCGATGCTCAGTGAAATGAGTAGAACCAGGAGATCATTATTCACGGCAACAAGACTATACGATAATCAATTCTGATGGCTCTTCAACAATGAGAAGATTCAAACCAGTTCTCATTGTTCAGTGATGAAGAGAGCCATCTACACCCAGAGAGAGGCCTGTGGCAACTGAGTGTGGACCACAACATAGCATTTTAACACTTTCTGTGAATGTTTGCTTGCATTTTGTTTTCCTTCTTAGTTTTTTTTTTCCTCTTTCTAGATGTGGTTTTTCTTGTGCAGCAAGAAAACTGTATAGAAATGTATACAAATATTAGATTTGTCATATATTTTAACATATTTAACATGTATTAGACTAACTGTCATCTAGGAGTGGGGGTGAGGGAAATGGAGGGGAAAAATTAAAACAAAATAAAAATTTTTTTCAAAGGTCAATATAGTGAAATTAGTCATATATTCTGTAAACAATATGCTTTAATCAAAAAAGAAAAAGTATCCATGCATATGATTTAAAAATAAAAAGCTTTAATTAAAACAATGATGCCTTAAAGGAACTTCTTATTACATGATTATACTGACCTACATCATATTAATGAATTTTGAGCTAATAATTTTTCAACAGGGTGTTGTGATATTTTTTGTATGGCTTGGTCATAACATATTATTTATGGCTTTATTGCACCATGATATGAGATCAGGCAGTATTAATGATTTTATGCAATTTATATAGATAGATAAGTAGGTAGATAGGTAGATAGATAGATATCTCTCCTACAATATATCTATTTTGTGACATTTGATATATTTTAATTATTATTTATTATATGATAAAATCAATAAATATTAATATTTGCATTTTAATGCTGCCTTTAATCTAAAACAGAAATACAGACAAAAACTAATGTAGTTCCTGTCCTCATCAAGCTCATATTTGTAATTTTTGCCTTTCTGTTTTCACATATGCAAATGAATAATGACTCATTTTCAAATATCAGGGGACCTTGGATTAAAAAGCAATACAAAACATGGCACAGTAGAAATCAAATTCTCAGAAATCTTAGCATGCTGGAAAGATAGTTCAGTTAAGTGTGAAATGATTTATCATCAGGACACGGTGTTTATATAACATTTTTTTAACTTTTTAGGCTATGTAAATGGACAATGATTTTGAGGGAACTGAGGGGATTGAAATTGAGTGAACCATACTGATTAGTTCTTGTGACTTAATTCTTCCGATAGTTCAATTTCATTTCTATTCAGTTATTGAAATTGTCCAAATTTTATCTTGTGAGAAAAGTTTATTTAATTGTGGCTACTGGGATAGCACATAATTTCATTGTTTGAACCTAGCCTTGAAAGGTGTGAAACTGGACCACTTCTATCTGATGTTTAAAAGAAATTAATCAAGGATATGGTTTACATTGACCACAAACCCAAAATGATCCAAAAATTCATGCCAGGAGTTTTCTCACATTTGTGCATTTCAAGTAATTATATGTCTTATCTGAAAACTGTACACATACTAATCAGTTATTGTCTACATGCTCCTTTTATCATATGAGAAATGAGGTAGCTTCTTTTCTGAATTAAGTGGATTGCATCTGTTTACTCTCTCCTAATCTTTCCTCCAATTAAAAATGAGATTTCAATTTTGTACTGTTTCCTTTGAATTAATTGGCTTAAGATGATAAATTGTTAATGTATAATGATCTCTCTCTCTCCTTGTTATCAGGGTCCAGAATTTAGCTGAGGATGTATGGTCCAGATTTTTTTTGAGCAACTAGCATACATTGTTTAATAAATCTATATGCTTAGAACAACAAACCTTTGTTTCCTCTGTCATTTCATCTTTCACTTGCAACAGTTAGAATGATTATTATAGGCAAGAAGAGGCAGAATACCTATCTCACAGGAAATATAGATCCTATATTAGATTTTTATTAATGATACTGTTTAGATAATCCTTGAAGAAAAGTCTAATCCCTGAAAAAAAATATATATGTATATATATATATATATATATATGTGTGTGTGTGTGTGTGTGTGTGTGTGTGTGTGTGTGTGTGTGTGTCTATTCCTGGTAGTATTGCAACTTGAAAGGTAGAGATGAGATAACATCAGAATAGTTTGGGTCTGAGCATTTCTTACTGAAAATCAAATTCACAACCAAATGTAGTCATCAGAAGTTCCTTCTCCTCCTTTACAAAAGGAGGGCAGGCTTGATCACTCTAGAAAAAATCCTATCTCATTTGTTGTTCTCTTAAAGGTTTGGTCACATTTTACTTCTGTGTGAGCTAAAAGCCATGCTTCTTTACAAAGATAAAAGGGAAATTATCATAAAATAGTTTGTCAAATCAAAGAAAAGTAGAAAATAAACTGTGAAATAAAGGAATAAACACAGATTAATAACTGTATGTTGCAGTAATATTGTCTTATTCTAAGGTCACACATTATCCTTTCAAAAATTAGATACAATGGTTAATTGGGATAAAATGCCAGGGGAAACTGGATGATATAACTAGAAATACAAAATAACAGAAAAATAATAATTTTAAACAAGTCATATGAGCGTATAAAATGTCTCCCTTACTTGCACAACCCAAATTAAAAATGCCTAGATTATTTAAAAAAAATAGAAATAACATAAAACAAGTCAATAAAGCCTTAA